>CM077255.1:27001442-27136442 GCA_039654775.1 Spinibarbus caldwelli
AGTTGCTTATTAGCATGCCTATTATTAACATATTGGCTGTTTATTAGTATTTATAAAGCACATTTTCTGCATGACCATATTCTACATCTCTAATCCTACCCAATACCTAAACATAACAGCTACCTTACTAACTATCAATAAGCAGCAAATTAGGAGTTTGAGGCAAAAGTTGCAGTTAATGGTTTGTTAATAGCGAAAATTGGACCTTAAAATAAAGTGTGACCGTAAACCTCAGCAGAAACAATCATGTAGAATATAATTCTATTTATAATTAGAGTATAAATAAAATTACTTTTAACTTGGCATTTTAAAACTTAAATACTATAAAAAATTGAGTTAAGGCTGAATTGATTGTCAAACAGAAGACATTGGTGTGCGATGTTTTTATACCCCATTTTATTTTATACCCAATACTCTATTTTTTTTTTTAACCTTTAAAACTCTTAGTACACACAGGCCTGGACTTTCAGGAAATTTTTGCCAAATGTTTCCTTGTTTTTCAAGAGCAGGAATACATTTCCATTTGAACTCTTAGCATTGAGTTGTTGATGTGCCTCTGTATTGCTCCAGGACATGTGATTTTCATCGGGTGGAAGTGAATGAGGCGCTCTTGATTGTTTTTGTTGGGAGTTTGTGGCTGACACCGGACACCGCGGGCTGAGGCAGTGGCGTGGGCGGCTCAGGTTTCCATGAGGATGTTTCTCTATAGAAGGGAATGAAGGAGTGAGGGCTTTTGTTTTCAGCATTTCTGGCCCTCTGTTGTTAGAAGCGTACAGAAAGTGTTTACAGTTATGTTTCATGTTATGCTTGTTTTTGATCTGAAAGTTTATTGTACGGTTTCATTCTGGTCTTCTGTCTGTACCAGACTAAACGATTTGAAGCACAGAGATAAGGCTCTTCATTAGCTCTGGGTGAAGCTCCTCGTAAGGCTAGTACAACTGGAAGCTCAGGGAGACATATTGTTGTGGAGTGGGCTTCGTGTCAGGGTGGGGGCCATTTTCTCGTTTTCACTGCTGCCATGAAAACAAAGGGCCTCTTATCCGGTCAGCCCACTGTGTTCTGGAAGCTTGCTCTGGCCTGTCCCACCGGAGACGCCCCAATGCAGCATAAGTCACACTGTTCCCTGTCGAGGTCTACAACAAAACGAGAGTCCCTCATGTGTACTAAATGACTAATCTTTCTTTTAAAGTATTGCAACAGGCTTGAGCCATGCTTTCACGTAATGTCGAGGGGTTTTATGAACGTGTTCCTGTAGAAAGTTGATTTCAGAGGGAACGATCGACGGCAGCCCGTGTTTCTGCTGGGAACTCAGAGACTGCGTCTTTCTCATGCATCCGTGGCCAGCCAAACGTAGAGTCATGCGCAGGCCGTGCCAGTGTGGTTAGGGTTTATAAAATAATGTTTTTCTGCTAACTTTTATATGTAAACAAACACATGACGGGCTCATTCGTGTTTGGATTATAATTTGTCAAAGCAGTGAAGTCTGAAGTTAGCCAGGCGCTTTGAACCGATTACACGCAGTGCTTATGGATCCAAACTCTCAAACTGCCATTTACCTTTTTGGCTGCTGCTTTTAAAACCTGAGCCAAAAATAACTGACGTGCCAATTTTCTAGTTGCTTCAGTAACCGCATTTAATATTTACAAATGGGAAGTTAATGAATTCATTAAGAAATGTAAATGTAATGGTAGTTAAACACATCGTGTTATTAATAAAGCTTGTTGGCTGGTGGTCGAGAGCACATTTTTAATGATTTGTTATAAGAATGTTAGAAATATGGCTAAAAGTGAGCAGCCTGAACGGCACAGCTCTATTACATTTGCAAAGAACGGACTGTTTGTATCCTGTGGTTCTGCCTTCCTCGCCTTGATTTCTCCCAGATGTTTCCTGTATCTTTGTGGGCGAGCTTCCAGTGACTTAAAGGAGAAATAAGAGAGAAATCTTCCTGCCAAGATCTGTGGTGGAATCGTGAGGTTTTCACTGTGAAATGCAATTATGAGAAAATGTCCCCAGTTTTATTGGCCTGCATCTGTGACTAAAGTGAGTCTAGCGGAGTTCACATCACACCAGTGGAGTTTGGAGCAGACTTTATTGAAGTTAGCATAAAAGATAACCGTTGACTTTTGGATTTTAAGGGGAAATGTTAAAGTCAAATAAAAGTAATGGTAAAGCATTTACTTCTGTTTTTGTATGTGTTTGCTCCACTGACCGCCAGCTATTTTTACTCCGATTGCATCAAGTAATAATGTAGTAAAACGCAGATATTAAAAGGCGAGATTCAGTGGACATCTTATTGATGTATATTTTGTACAGGCAAGAGGATGAAGCCAGAATATAAACGCAACATGTAAAGTTTCACATTAAATGGCTTCCCAAAGAAAACCATTAGAAGGAAAACACTGAACCGTTAAACAGATTGCATTATTAAGGCACTTTAAGTGTTTTTACAACGTTTTGTCACACTGTTTATGATTGAAACATTGCCGCGGGTGCTTAATATGGATTGCAAATGGCCAAAACTTGCATTTTGTTCAGAAATACCTTTGTTGTATTCTTTGGAGAGGTGGTCTAAATATTTGCGGCTGGGAAACAGATGAAAAATTGACACGCTTGTGTTGCGGTTCTATGGATGTTTTGCCCTCCAAGTCTTCGAGCCGGTCACGTGACTGAAAACTATCAATAGGCAACAACTTTCCACTTAACAGTTCTCTTGCTCCACCCACACGTACAGCTGAGACAACATTAGAGACAGAGGCCGTTAACTGTAATCTTTATCCCACGTCAAAATATAGGTTAAAATTGGCAGTATGGGAATACTTTGGATATAGAAAAGACGAACGCTTATTTGTCCTCGGTTAGCCAGTTCGCAAAAACTGTGGTCGCAAAGCGGCTGCAAAAAGAGGAAACACATCGAACATGTTTACCTATATTTCAGAACACCATCCCTCCATGCAGATACAGTTATGTCCCATTTATAACTTAAGGTTAAAGCCTTATGATTTCCGTGATGCAGAGTGAATCCCAGAATCCAGTCATGACAAAGAATTTACAGTAGCCTATAACACAGATGTCACATAAATCGCACTATTTGATGGATTGATGAATAAATCAAAAACAGAGCTGTCAAATCACGACATGCTCTGTCTGTGAATATTAAAGCGCAAAAACACTGCAATATAAAGTCATGGCCTAATGGTTAGGGAGTTGGGCTTGTAACCTGAAGGTTGCCTCTTCGATTCTCACACCGGCAGGAATTGAAGGTGGGGATTGTGAATGAACAGCACTCTCTCTGCCTTCGATACCATGACTGAGGTGCCCTTGAGCAAGGCACCGAACCCCCAATTGCTCCCCGGGCGCTGGAGCAATGGCTGCCCACTGCTCCGGGTGTGTGTTCACGGTGTGTGTGTGTGCGTTTGTTCATTATTCACTGCTGTGTGTGTGCACTTGGATAGGTTAAATGCAGAGCACCAATTTCGAGTATGGGTCACCATACTTGACAATACGTCACGACTTTCTAAATATAATCTGTTTTGCGACATTCTCTATGTGAATGAGCGGCGCTGTGTCGTGTACTACAGACTCAAGTATGCGCGCCGCTCAGTGTTTAACAGCACCTGCTGTCTCACTATCTGAGGACGTGAACACACAAACCCTGAGAGCCTCACTGAGAGAACAATTAATAATCCTTTCATTTTATTTGAGAAAACCACTGTCAAATACACTCTGAAACTCAAAGCACTTCACTACAAGTCATGGCCTAATGGTTAGAGAGTTGGGCTTGTAACCTGAAGGTTGCCGGTTCGATTCTCACACCGGCAGGAATTGAAGGTGGGGATTGTGAATGAACAGCACTCTCTCTGCCTTCGATACCATGACTGAGGTGCCCTTGAGCAAGGCACCGAACCCCCAATTGCTCCCCGGGCGCTGGAGCAATGGCTGCCCACTGCTCCGGGTGTGTGTTCACGGTGTGTGTGTGTGTGTGCGTTTGTTCACTATTCACTGCTGTGTGTGTGCACTTGGATGGGTTAAATGCAGAGCACCAATTTCGAGTATGGGTCACCATACTTGACAATACGTCACGACTTTACAACCCGTCAAAATAAAAGTCCGCTCAAAGAAATTGACAGAAATTGATTGTACTATAATGTAGCCTACTTCTAAAATAATAATTTATAGAAACACTTAAGGAATAATTTTTACCCTCATTTTTTAGTAAATCTCTGTTGTGCAGCCCTTTGTGAATACATAAAAGGATAAGTTATTTTCATTTGATTACAATTTAAAACATTAAATTGTTAAAGCTTTATGCATTGATTTCATTACCACCATTTTTGATAGTATATTTGTATTAAATCATAAAAGTACAGAATCCAGCAAAATTAAGTCAAACCAGAATTTATAAATTTTTATGAATTAATGATAAAAATAAGTTGTTAAACTAATATATAATCAATGAAATTTATTTATTTTTTTATTTTTTTATTTTTATTTTTTTTGATTAATGAAATTTGAGTAAACATGCTTTCAAATATTTGTTCAACCAAAAAAAAAAAACCCTGTTTTGGTTGTTTAATACCGTACACGTGATACCATGATATGTTGAGACGATTATCATACCGTGAAAATCTCATACCGTTACAACCCTAGTGTCCAGTGATAATTGGATTGATGCATGGCTTCATCAAAACACACGAGCTTCGTGTTCAAATGGGAAAATGCATTTCTTGAAAGCACTGGTGGATTATTGCCAGAGCATTTAGCTCCCATCAGAGAGGAGCAGCAGGAAGGGAAAGATCTCATCAAAGAGCCTCATTGCTGTTTCTTTTCAAAGGATCTTGGGTGAAGAGGCTTTCAGCAGGTTTTTCTGAATGTTATTGGTCTTCCTAAACCATATACAACTTTGTGTCCTTGTATTATGGTGTAAATGTGCTTTCACAGAAGTAAAATTTTGGCAGAAAGCTTGTCTTGTCAATAGTGTAGCAGTGTTTGAACTACAGGAGTCATTTTCAAACAAAGCAGCTTTCTGTTGGTCTGTACAGTGATGTAACATGGATAGCATGGATTCCTATTCAAATGACTGGATTTTCCTGTGAAAACTTGGTAAATGTAACCTTATATAATTAGCTGTACATTTTGTGGAACACAAAGAAGAATTTAAGTGACATGTTTTATTTTGCGTTGCTCTGCGTTTCTTTTCTCTCTCATGTGATAATGTAAAGCAGTCCTCCTGATAGTTGTGCACATTTACAGCAGCGTTTCCATTGTTTGACATTTCTAATGTCACATGGTGTAACCTTTCAGGCCTACAGTGGTGCTGTCAACATGCTATCTCAACTTCTTGAGGACAATTAGACACAGTGTACATGGCGTATGTATTACAGTGAAAGCAGATCCCGCTGAGAAGGAAGGGACTGTGAAGGAGTAGCTTCTGAAAGATTTCCCTCCATAGCTTTTCATTAGTTATTGCGAGGACAGTAATTTCCGGTAGACGTAACAGTTTACTTGCAGATGCTTCGTTCGCCAATTGCGTTGCCAAGGAACGGGCAATTTTTCAAGGATCGCAGCCCACACAACGGAGACCCGACAAAATCTACAGCGTTTGTCCTCCCCGAAGGTGGAGCGCGGTGACCAAACTGAGGTTACGAATTCTGCGTTGAAAGCATTTCCTTCAAATACCTGATTAGAGCTCTCTTGTGTGCCCGGTGAAGGGTATTAAGTTCTCTTCCTGTGAAGCACAGATGAAGCCTTTTGAATAGCGCACTTGGCCCCTCGCTGGGCCTCTGCTCTGTTGGCAACAGGAGACCGATCGTTCCGGAAGGGTGGAATAGCGCTTCTGGGCTTTGCTGCATGTGTGTCTATTCTTTTAAGGGGGAAAAGAAAAACAGGAAAGGAGGTCGGTAGTGGGAAAGGGCCTTTTGTAACGAGCCATCTGAGCTAATGCAGAGCTGGAGACGAGCTTTGACAAAAGTAGAACAAAACTTGTTTTAAAACAACCAAAATTACGGCAAGGCCACGCTAAACAAACGCTTGAACATAAGCGACGGCGACTCCGTACACTCAAAAAAATAATTAATTGGATGGACTCCATTTAATTGAGGGCAGGATTTCCAAGTATGTGTAGCCCCAACTCATAAAAAACAAATATAGGTGCATCTCAATAAATTACAATTTCGTGGAAAAGTTCATTTCAGTAATTCAAATCAAATTGTGAAACTTGTGTATTAAATAAATTCAGTGCACACAGACTGAAGTAGTTTAAGTCTTTGGTTCTTTTGATTGTGGTGATTTTGGCTCACATTTAACAAAAACCCACCAATTCACTATCTCAACAAATTAGAATACTTCATAAGACCAATAATAAAAAAAAAAAAAAAAAAAAAAAACTTTTAGTGAATTGCTGGCCTTCTGGAAAGTATGTTCATTTACTGTATATGTACTCAATACTTGGTAGGGGCTCATTTTGCTTTAATTACTGCCTCAATTCGGCGTGGCATGGAGGTGATCAGTTTGTGGCACTGCTGAGGTGGTATTCTTTGACAGTGGCCTTCAGCTCATCTGCATTTTTTGGTCTCTTGTTTCTCATTTTCCTCTTGACAATACCCCATAGATTCTCTATGGGGTTCAGGTCTGGTGAGTTTGCTGGCCAGTCAAGCACACCAACACCATGGTCATCTAACCAACTTTTGGTGCTTTTGGCAGTGTGGGCAGGTGCCAAATCCTGCTGGAAAATGAAATCAGCATCTTTAAAAAGCTGGTCAGCAGAAGGAAGCATAAAGTGCTCAGAATTTCTTGGTAAACGTGTGCAGTGACTTTGGTTTTCAAAAAACACAGTGGACCAACACCAGCAGATGACATTGCACCCCAAATCATCACAGACTTTGGAAACTTAACACTGGACTTCAAACAACTTGGGCTATGAGCTTCTCCACCCTTCCTCCAGACTCTAGGACCTTAGTTTCCAAATGAAATACAAAACTTGCTCTCATCTGAAAAAAGGACTTTGGACCACTGGGCAACAGTCCAGTTCTTCTCCTTAGCCCAGGTAAGACGCCTCTGACGTTGTCTGTGGTTCAGGAGTGGCTTAACAAGAGGAATACGACAACTGTAGCCAAATTCCTTGACACGTCTGTGTGTGGTGGCTCTTGATGCCTTGACCCCAGCCTCAGTCCATTCCTTGTGAAGTTCACCCAAATTCTTGAATCGATTTTGCTTGACAATCCTCATAAGGCTGCGGTTCTCTCGGTTGGTTGTGCATCTTTTTCTTCCACACTTTTTCCTTCCACTCAACTTTCTGTTAACATGCTTGGATACAGCACTCTGTGAACAGCCAGCTTCTTTGGCAATGAATGTTTGTGGCTTACCCTCCTTGTGAAGGGTGTCAATGATTGTCTTCTGGACAACTGTCAGATTAGCAGTCTTCCCCATGATTGTGTAGCCTAGTGAACCAAACTGAGAGACCATTTTGAAGGCTCAGGAAACCTTTGCAGGTGTTTTGAGTTGATTAGCTGTTTGGCATGTCACCATATTCTAATTTGTTGAGAGAGTGAATTGGTGGGTTTTTGTTAAATGTGAGCCAAAATCATCACAATTAAAAGAACCAAAGACTTGAACTACTTCAGTCTGTGTGCATTTTATTTAATACATGAGTTTCACAATTTGAGTTGAATTACTGAAATGAACTTTTCCACGACATTCTAATTTATTGAGATGCGCCTGTACATGCGATGTAATGTAATCGAGTTGGGCCAACTCAATTTGATCAAATATAAATGAAATTGATGCATTGATGAAGTGATTTTTTTTTTTTAATGATTTTTTTTTTATAAAACATTTCACTGGAAAATAAATGATTAGGCAGATATCTTTCTACACTCAAAATTATATGTTGGATTTACTTAACTTTAGGCATTAGCCAACTTGTTAAGCATAGCATAAGATGGTTTTGATACATCCATGGCATGCCCAAAGTAGTTTTATTATTATTAAAACAACTTTGATTCACGTTAGCAGGTCCTCAACCCAAGCACATGCTCTAAACTTTACCACAATGGTAACCCCCAAAAACACTAACATACCAGAAAGTCTTTTAAATACAAACATAAAATAGCATTAAACATTAAGAAGGCTCCCACTTTTATTATCTTAATAAAAATTGCCTAAAATAACATTTTATTTCAAGATTTACTCTCCTTATCCAGCCCTGTGCAAAGCATGATGGGAAGGGGAAATCCACTTCCTAGTTACACAAGTAAAATCCTTTGTTCTTTCAAAATGAAAATATTGAGTCAGTTTAACACAATGCAGTCGTTTAAATAGGAAACCTAACATAATGGTGTTAAATGAAAATGATTTTTTAAAATAAACTGAACAGTGTTGGAGATTTTTTTTTTTTTTGGTTTTTTTTTTTTTTTTTTTTTTTTGCTGCGTTGTTCATTCAAAATATTGCAGAAAAAGAGAATATCAGAGTAGAGATGTTGTTTACGTCAAAACTGAAACCAAGCCGTTCACACAATGCATATTTTGCACATTTTCTAGAGGGACATCTATCACCGTCAGACAAGCTCAAGAAGGTCGCATGTTTTCCTGTAGCTCAAATAGTAGAGCATGGCGCTAGCAATGCCAAGATCATGGGTTCGATTCCCAGGGAAAGCAAGAGCTGATAGAAATGTATAAACTGTAACTTGAATGCAATGTAAGTCGCTTTGGATAAAAGCGTCTGCTAAATGCATAAATGTAAATGTAAATGTTTATAAAGCCATGTAAAATTAATGTAAGTTCAACTTTTTAAAAACATGTCTCGAGACTTTAAGGGTTTTTTTTTTTTTTTTTTTTTTTTTTTTTCTTCCCTGTCCCACTGCATCTCATGTTTTTAAATGAAAAAAAAAAATACTCTGTGATTGGCTTTCGTCCTTTTGTTTTAAACTGCATATATGATGCTGTTTTGTTTATAATTGTTTAAGCAACTTAATTATATTTGGTTTATAAACATTATGCACTTTTTCACAGATAGTCATGTTATTTTATTGCTTTAATGTGCATTAGTAATATTTTGCTCTATGCACCCTCTTGTGGCCTCGAAGCTAAAAGCTTTTTTCCCTCTAACTGAAATTAGGGGTTGTCCCTAAGGATTGTCATAGTCGAATCGGGATTTTCGAATCATGCCGATAGTCGAATCATATGTTTGGGGGCGGGGCAAAATACATTACCAAGAGTCAAGTCAGACATTCAACAGTCATAAATACTGACGTTAACACACGCAAAATAGCCTAATGGACGCCTCGCAGATACAAATGGGGTAAATGTTTTGTTTTGATTAAAAGATAATTAACCTTAAATGTCAGCGAAACCCTAAGAATTCACAACATTTTTTTTTTACAATAGTGCTCTCATTATAACGTTATGTACATGACATAGTTATTAATGTTCTGCATTTCTGTTTTGAGCTGCGTGCTCTGAAGATGACCAGTATATTGAAGCATATGATAGCAGGTTTTTAATCAATGGGATTTAACTAATTTATCTCATATAGAATACACTGCGTTATTTATAAAACATAACGTTAATATCACGACTTATAAGCTATCTGCACAAAATGGCCCGAATGCACATGAACGTGTCTGCGCGGCTCTGAATGAACTCCTTTTGTGGACGCATTCTTCACGCAACAACGTGCAGAAACAGCAAATAACTCTAAAAATTTCACAGTGTTTTATCGTAATAGTGTTCTCATTATAATGTTGTGTATATGACAGTCCCAGTCATAGTTATTAATATTCTGCATTGATGTTTGTCCTGCTCGCGCAGCGCACTGAAGAGATAATCACCGTAGTAATACAATGAAGCGCTTTACTGCATCGTAACTCAACCAAATGCATCTTATACGAGATAAATAATATATACACAATATATATAAACCAGCTGAAATGTTTTGAAATCACTTGTACCCTACCTGATCGAAAAAATCCAGTCTTTCACTCTTCCTGTGTCAGTTTGAGTCTTGCTAAAGATTTAAATCTCTGCCGCAAAAATGCTTGTCGGTCACGCATGGAAAGTGAAACTTAATTCTATAGGGGTGGTTGAATTCACGCACGTTAAAATATTTATTTAAAGCTGATTTCTTTTCAGATTCTTATTTACAGCATTATATTAATAGGGTGTGTATTAACTTATTGGGAGAAAACCGGTAGTTCTATGTGACATTGAGCACCCCCATATAGCCAAAATGGTATTATCATAACACCCCGCGAATATTCGACTGTGAGATTGGGAGTCGAATCAGGCTCCTCCTATCGAAGCATCGAATCAACTATTCAGGGTCACCCCTAACTGAAATTATGCCATTTGAATATAACTGGAATATTGATCATATTTAACTGCAAAATTCAAATTTAGTTTTTGAGCCATTTTGACAGCTCTACTCCGTACAGCCCCCTCTTATCGAGTCATCGCAGCGGCTCGTGGGAGGTGCGCAGCTCTTGCCAGGCCCGCTGAATGCGGCATTAATAGCTCTGCTTGTTTGTGCCGTTGGACGTGGGCCTCCGTACAATCCCTCCTTTGTTTGTCTTGCAGAGGCAAGCCTGCCAATGGGGACTACCGCAAGGACCCCCGGGATCGCAGCCGCAGTCCCATAGAGCGCATCGGCGCCTCCCCGATGAGTCTGGTTGGTGGTCACCTGTACGCCCACATGCCCAGCCTGGCCATGGACCAGCCGCTCGCACTGACCAAAAACATGGACGCCACCCGCACTGTGGCCATCTCGCCCACTGTCAGCCCCATCGAGCGCCAGCAGGTAACTTCAGCACTACCCCAGAAGTTAAAACTGGCTTCGTTTGCTCACCCTCATGTTGTTTTAAACCTGCACGACTTGTGACTCTTTCTTATGCAGAACTCAAAAGATATTTTGAATAATGCTGGTAACCCAACAGTGCTTTTGGTTTCTTGTGTTTGTTGTCCATATAATGGAAGTCAATGGGAACGGAACTGTTTGGACACCAGCATTCTTCAAAACACCGTCTTTTATGCTCCTCAGAAGAAAGTCAGTCAACATGAGTCAACAAACATGAGGTTGAGTAAATCATTTTTATTTTTAGGTGAACTCAACCTTTAAAGGAAGCAGAAAGCTTTGTACCTTTTTTTTTTTTTTTTTTTTTTTTTTTTTTTTTTTTTTTATATAAATGTAAATAAATGCTAAGTATGTTTGGCTTGTTTTGATGTTTAGAATCAAGGTTCATCTTTGTTCTCATCAAAACATGTATAAAAAGAGTTTTGTTTTGGTGTGAATCTAAACTCTTGCTGGGCCAAAACTGCCCTGAAACCATACATTTCAGTTTCCAAGAAAAAAGTCAACTATCCACTGACGTGAACAGAAGACTTTATTAATTCAGCTCATGAACAGCAAGTCTAGACTCTTTGAAGTTCTCTACAAAGGGAAAAAAAAAAAAAAACACTTTTTAGTAGTTGTTCTTCTGTTTGTTTTAGTCCTGTCAAACGATTAATTGCGATTAATTGCATGCAAAAATTTGTTTTTATATGTGTACTGTGTATATTTATTATGTATATATAAATACACATGCATGTATACATTTAAGAAAAGGGTTGTGTATATATTAAATATATTTATATATGTAATATAAATTATATGAATATAAATATATAGATGTAAATAAATGTAAATATTTTCAAAATATGTACTGCATGTGTTTATATATACATAATAAATAAATATATACAGTACACACACATTATGTAAACAAACTTTTATTTTGGATGCGATTGTTTGACAGCACTAGTTTGTTTGGACACTTGCTCTGCTGCTCATCTCATACGTGTGTGTGTGCAGAATCGTCCCTCTGTGATCACATGTGCCCCAGCGAACAACCGTAACTGTAACCTCACCCACTGCACCGTCTCTCACAACGGCTGCTCACCCGGCCTGACTTCAAACTACCGCAGACCCTCCAACTGTAAGTACAAACTAACCTCACTGTCTACGGATGGGCTACACATTGATGCCCAATGTCTTTTTTTACATAATTCACTTAATAAAGATGCCATGTTCTCTGCAGAGGGAACTATAAGATGTTCAGTAAATTAAGTAAACATATGTTGCACATTTTGTGTATAATCATATTACCAGTAACAGCCAAGTCCCTCTAGAGTAGATTATTTTTTGATAAGCAAAATACGTTTGCTACGTAAATCAGACAGGTTTGTTGAAAATGCAAAATCATTCTCTGCCAGCAGGAGGTGCTTTAAAGCAGGTGAAATAGAGGTTTCCCCAGTAACACTGTACACAAAGCAGCACTGAGCTTACAAACACTGCTTTATCAGGCATATAACATGCGAGATGAAATGAAAATGACATCGAAAATTTTCTAAAGACTGTCTTCCTTCAGAAATACAGTGAGATAAAAACACCTGCGCCCCGTTTTGATTTTTAAACATGTAGTACGTGTTCATGTTTTTATTCAAGGAAGCCTTTTGGAAAATCGGTCAGTTTTGATATCGTGGCAGGTCGCCACTAATAAATCAATGTATGGGAAACGCATCCCACAGCACAACAACATGAGCCCAACTTCATTACTCATCACTAACTTTAATTGCGTTTGTAGCCACTAACCAGACCGATAAACAAACACAGACCGGAAGTTAACTTGGGGCCATGCGTGTGCGCCCGATGAAACAGTCTATAATTTTGAAATTTGAAGCCAAATCAGAATGCTCTGACTTTGGTTTTGTGAAACTATACTACATAAACATACATTCATATAAACTCCCATCCACAAATCGTATTGTGATTCAGTTAACATCTCAACGATTTGAATAGTCACACATTTGTATTGATTTTCCACCAGCTCTGGGTGCATTGTTACATCCCTACTTTTTTTATTTGTGGGAAATAAATTTGTCCACTCTAATTTTTTTTCTTTTCTTTTTTTATGATTTTTTGTTTGTTTTTTGTAATTTGTGCTATGTTTGAGAACTTTGACTAACTTCTTTTAGTTCTGTGAAAAATTCAGATTTTGTCAGTTAAGTAAATTGCATATTCAATTGCATTATTATCCAGTACATATATGAAGAATGCTTCAGTACTAGAAAATTTTCTGCTAGCCAAATTTTAATGGTTTCAAAACAGAAAATATACTTTTCTAGAGATAAGATCAGATTTACAATGAAAGATTTTCCTGATCTAGTTTAGCTAGGGAAATGAAATGTATGGACTCTACATGCTAGGTGTTAGTTAGTGTTAAGATCTTTGCACACTGAGTTCGAAATTTTCGTCTGACATTTTTGAATGTTAAAAACTAAATACGACTACACGTCAATCATGTTTTCACACTGCCTCGGAAACTTTCGTCCGTCATAAAAAAATTCGGATTGGGTTCGATTTTTCTGTTTTTCGCATCCATAGCAAGCATTTTGGCTCCATGGGAAGGTTTCTGTGCGTGATGTTGAGGAATACGAAAAAATGCCTACGAAAATTTTGGACTTGGTGTGCAAAGACCTTTAGTATTACACACACACACACACACACACACACACACACACACACACACACATACATACAAGTGGTTCAGTTTTCTGATAATCAGTAGTTACGTTTCACATTTTAATGCCTGCAGTGCTGTTTTTGTACCGTACCTGTGGACAGTGCTATGTGTTAGAGGTGTTGTCTTTGACTTTACAAAGCACTAAGCGGTGTGTTTGTGTGTCCCTCAGCTAACACCGCCTGCGACCCCGTCATCGAGGAGCATTTCCGTCGCAGCCTGGGCAAGAACTACAAGGAGCCTGAGCCCGTCACAAACTCGGTGTCCATCACCGGCTCGGTGGACGACCACTTCGCCAAGGCGCTGGGCGAGACGTGGCTGCAGATCAAGGCCAAGGGCAGCTCCTCGGCCAGCCCAGACTCGTCTCCCAACGGCCATATGGTCAACCACAGTCACTCCCCTTCCCTTGTGTCTTGAAAAGAGGACCAGCTCTTCTTCCACCCGCTTCACTCTCAAAGCAACCATGCATGTTTTAGCAGAGCTGACGTATAGCTATGTACATAAGAACGCACGACGAGGAGGTGCTTCTTTAACTTTCAGTTGTGCTTTTGATTCTTTTCTTTCGTTTGCAAGTATGCTAGTATACTTTTAGCTTGGCTGTTGCATTATGGGATGCCCAAACCTTTTATTTTAATTTTTTGCATTTTTGAGATAAAAATCTGCCAGACACTATCGAACCTTCTGCCTCAGATACCAAAGAAACCGCTGATGCAAATCTTTTACCCAGAAGCCATTCTTCCATCGCATTCTGTCTTTCACACTCTCTCCCGGTTGTGTCCCGAATCTGTCCGTGTATACTTGAAACGGAAGGCCTGGACTGATTTTGCACTATGGATGAACGGATGTTGTCAGGTTAGCGTCGATCGGATGTTCAGAAATTGTTTGGGAGGGTGACGCAGGTGGAAACCTTGGTCAGGGGAGGGAACCTGTTTTTGGTCGCTTCGGCTCTCGCTTCTTTACGGCGCTGACACAACTGGACTGCGGCAGACGTGGGCATTCTTCTCGTTTCGGATGGGTTATTCCCCAGGCACTGTGGTTTTTGTAGAGTAGACTAAAGGTTTAAGGGTAAACTAGTGCTTATAAGTGCATGTTTTTAAAATAGCTGGTATCTATTATTGTGTAGACATTTCAATCGTAATACTTTTAGCCTTTTCTTCAGATTTGATTTTATTTTTGTCAGTAACAGTCCTAGATAAACTTACTGCTGGTACAGTTGTACTCCATATTATTATTTTCTATTCAATATTCATTGTGGTAGCTGCCAGATAGAAAACAGAAGAGAAAACAGCCTCCGGACAGGCCATCTATATATTAACGGTTGGTTTTGTATGTTATTAATCCGTGGTACAGGATGCTGTCGCTTTGCATGACTGAAAACAAAAGAGCATTAGCAGCTATGGACCGGTCAACTGTAGCGTTGACAATCTGCCAAAAACGTCGAGCTAATTTCGTGTGTGCGTTTGTTCATCTTCTCTTAATTCTGCGTTCAGCTGTCGAAACGGATCCGCCTGTACCGAAACACAAAACATTCCTCCGATAGGGAACGTCGCGCAGGTCTTGTACTTTCTCCCGTCTTCAGTATAGCTACTAACTAGAGGCTGCAGAAACAGGAGACGCTCGAGCTTGTCCTTACATTCCATCGGCCCTGAATTCGAACATGACGCGCTCTTCAAAAGTACTCGCAGACTCTGCTCTTTTTGCGTGTGTTTGCCACAAAGAGACCTCCAGGATTTCCTCCGCTCTAGGCAGGACTTTCTGAGGTCCGTCACACACTCACATTTCACTACTGGGTAGGACACTTTCTCACTTTCTGCTTGTGACACAGGTTACCCTACACGCTGTAGGTAAATCACTTACTTAAAAACAAAAAAAAGTTTTTATATAGGAAACTATAAGACCATCATTACGCTGTGCGTAACGAATGTACAGAGAAAAAAATCGTAGGTATTTTTTGAGGATCAATTAATTTGTTAATGATATGTAGTTATTTAATTTTTCCCTTGTCCTTTATTGTAATCATGCTTTTTTTTTTTTTTTCTTTTTTTTTTTTTTTTTTTTTTCCCAAGGAAAAAAGTTGATCTTTTTCGTTTGTAGGTTTTGTCCGTTTAAGGTTAAAGTGCAGGAACACAGTTATTCTATGAAAACACTGCGTTAGTGTAACAGCCACTTGTGTATTATTTCTGAAGGCTACTGAGTCTCGACACACTTCTGAACGGAGGCTTTCAACTGTCTCTGGAGACAATTGAACAAAGACTCGAGTCCGAGCGAGTTACTGCACTCCAGCGACGAGATTTTCTATTCGATGTGCGCTTCCAGGAGAACGACGACATGAAACCAACAACGTTTGAAACACTTCTTGCTGCACTTCGAGTGTACTACTTAATGATTTGTATATCTGTATTATACCCTCATTTCATGGCCTTGTTTCTCCTTGGAATAAAACAAACTTTTGGCAGGCCATTGTTTTGTACTTTTAAGTAGCCTCAATGAACAATAAAGTGCTCTTAAACCACAGCTGTGACTTACGAGTCGTCCTTTGTGAAAACAAGTGATTACTTTACATTTGGGGAAATAAAATGGTTTAATGTCAGTTACTGTAATTCCACTAGAGTTAATTGGAACTTGTAAACAATGAAGTGAACTCACTGCTCTATCATCATTGAGCACGTGCCAGGAAACGTAGTCTTTCAGCTGGCCTCATTTTCCCATTACCAACAGTAAAGACTTGAGACCATGAGCATCACAAAGAAAGCTCTTGAGTTGTAACCTTGGGATTCCAGGATGTGGATACATTAGTGTTATTTACCCAAGTGACCAAAAGAAAGCAACTATGACAAAAGGACATTTCAGAATGGATTATTACATGAATATATTTCATGTTCATAATGAGCACACATGGCGAATTTCAGAATGCCACATTTCTAGAATTACAGTGCAGTGGTGTGAGGACAGAGATGAGTGCATTCACTTGGGAATACAAACCAAGAGTTCAGTGCTATCATTTTACATTGATCCACAACACCATTCTTCAGTTCAGGTGTGTTTGCATTGGCATTGAACTCAAGGAAGGTTCAGACCCCTGCTATAAACAATCTAATACACTTTTAATGACTATTAGACCAGTTAAAAAAAAAAAAAAGCCTGAACACAAAGGATCTTAGTCAGCACAGATGTCATATTTAAACACCCTTGAAAATGATGGCTGATGAAAATGCCTTCCCAAAAATTGTCCAGTGGACAAAAAATATGGGCAGGGAAAATCTGGAAACGTGACATTCTAAGGAATCATTCACTCAAAAATGAAATCTCTGTCATTTACTCACCCTCACGTTGTTTCAAACGCAAAAGATATTCTGAAGAATGTTGATAACGAATGTTTGAAAAAAAAATTGTCACTGGCTACAGTTAACTGTTTGGTTACCAACATTGTTCAGAATATCATCTTTTGTGTTTTGAAGAGGAACCAAGACTTTGGGTGTATGAACAATGTGAGGGTGTATAAATGACATTTTAATTTTAAGACAGAACAACACTGGACTCAATGTCTAGACCAGGGCTGTGTTTCCTAAAAGCATCATAAACCTAAGTTGATTGTAGAACCATTGTCAACAATTAACTTAGGCTTACTATGCTTTTGGGGAACGCAGCCCAGAGCAGATCACGGCGTCAGTTTATTATTTCTGGTGTCTATCTCAACACAGACAAGCTCTGACAGCTATAATGTGATTTCATGTGAATGGTTAAGACAAATATTTCAACAAGTACATGAAGGATCCATGTGCAGTGAGGACATTGTATGCTGTTAGCAAAGTGTCCAAAAACCAATTTAAGAGCACAGATGAGCTGCTGTGAAAATCAGGAGCTTCATTCGGGGTGTCTCCAGCGGTTTGGTCCCGAGTCCTTCAAATGCTCTCGTCGTCGCTCATGTCCCAGATCTGCAGGACAGAAGAACAGGAGATTAGAAAGCTGTTCAAATAAAAACTGAGACGTGTGAAACTGCAGCGATCTGCAGGTGTGCAGCATTATCATCTGATGACAGTTCATCGGAACATGCAAAACTCTTTTCAAGCACTAATCCTGCACACAACATGCATGTTTGAAGACTAAACTCTGAGACTGAAGATATAAGCATCCTTTGAAGACAGAGGCCAGACGCGAGTGTGTGAGTTTGGATGACAGAGGCGGATGGAGCCTCTTTCTTCTGCGGCACACCTGGCTGTCAAAAGCTCTGTGTCATTGACATGCTAATAAAAGCCGAACAAAAAACAACTTCAGCAGCCTTTTCCCTTTGAAGTCTGCGCCAAGTCAAAAAAACAAAAACCCCGGAGAGATAAGTGAGAGGTAAAGAGAGAGCTGAAATGAACCGCCGAGCTGAAGTGAACACGACGGGCAAACTCTGCTGACCCTCAGATAATTCACATCACACTGCCTTCACACAAACACACAGCAGTGCACGGCTCATTTATATAAAACCTTACTGTGAAACCAGATGAGACGACAGGAAAGTCATGTGCCATCAGTCTCTGTGTGGTTATCATCCAAGTTCATCAAGAATCTCGTCTACAGGCAAAACAGTCTTGTGTAACATTACTGAGAAAACCCATAGATGCATAAATGTAATATCACATCCATTAAATCATTTGTGCAGAAAGTTTTTTTTTTTTTTTTTTTTTTGCAACAGGTGCATTAGGAAAACCTACTCTATCTCATCCAAAAACATAGCTATACACACAATTCACTGCAGTTTCCAACTGAAAAGAATAAAATAAAAGTACTTTAAAATTACTTTTGTTCCTTTTCACACAAATCACAATTATAGGTACAGGTTATCATTTAATATAGACCTATTTTCATGCATTTCGTTGCACAATACTATGGAAGCCCATTTCTGTCACTGAATAAAAAAATTAAAAGGTAATTGCAACTTTTTATCTCACAATTACCTTTTAATTCGCAATTACCTTTTTTATTGTTTTATTCAGTGGTGGAAACTGGCTTCCATACAATACTGTTATGAGCTCAAAACATTTTTACCATAGTGCATGATTTGTAAACTAATACATTTTGTCATTTGCATCACATAATCAGCTCCATATGTGTGGCTTTTCTGATGTAGTAAACTTGCTAGATAGCGCACCCGGTGCAGCATTTGCTTTTGTTAACATTATCGGTTAGGTTTAGGATCGGGTTTAGTGTATGTGGATATGTGAACTGGATATCATTTCATTTCTGTACCACATTATATGCATGAACCAGCATAAAACATTTCAGAGAAAATGTAACATTTTCAGCGCTACTCACTAGACACTTCACTTTTAAACTGCCGCGAAACATACAAGTAATGTAATTTTAGCAAAAACACATATCTTTTTTTATACATATTTTACTTGAGCCGAGTATTTATTTTATTTTATTTTATTTAATTATTTGTCAGTTTCAGATTTAATAAAGTGCACTAGTACAATCGTGTTGCGTGGTTTGCTGTTACAATGCAATATAAAAGAAAAATGCTTAAAATTACATTTAAAATGGTAGTTTAATTAAATATAAATAATAAATAAGGATAAAATATTACCAAATTAAATAGCTAAAACCAACCCCAACCCCAGTTTTACTGAAGAACATGCAGTTCTGGAATACAGAACAACTTCTGCAATCACAAAATGAATCAATGCTAATTATTTTAATAGATGAAAGTAATTAACCAGTTGAATTAATTTAATATAGAAAATAAAGTTTGAAAACAAGCAGCTTTTGTCAAATGCATCTGAAGAAAAAAAAAAAAAAAAAAACTATCTTAGTGTTGAACGTTGTCCTGGACAGTGTGGGTCTTTAAGAAGCACTGCTTTAGAGGACTGCATGTCTCTAGTGCTCTCTCTCTAGTGTCTGTATTGCCATAAAAGAGTCTTTGAAAGGCTATAAAGGTGCTGCTGGTCCTTGCTGGAGATCAGAAAGGTGAAGTGGTGAATCCACACCCTGCACTGCATGAGAGCGCGCTCGAGTTTGCAGCAGCGGTCCAGGGCTGTAATTACATGAATCATCTTAATAACAGCAGAGCTGTTAATAACATGTAGAGCATGTATCATTCAATTACATGAGCACTGTAGAGTCGTCTCATGGGCGTGACCACATGTCATACACAAGCCCTCGGGTTATATATATCGGGTTATATATATATATATATATCTATATATATATATATATACAGCGTGAGTGAGAGAGAGTGAGATTAACACTATAAAACTAACACTCAATCCCACAGGAGACTGTTTGTCTTCATGAAGCACAGTGCTCTGTGCCAGTCTTTTCATTCTGCGGTAATTACTGAGAGCAGAATGTGCATGTAAACACAGCAGAAGATGAGTGACCATCTTCATTTCCCACTCACATTAACCTGACGACAGCACAGAGTTATTATTAAAGCTGTCATTACATAACAACAATTTCAGATGAATCACCGCAGCCCATGTTCCTCTTGAAGTCTCAGAAGATTCATCAATCACAAGCCATCTGTCTATTTATTTTGAAAAGACCTAAGATTAAAAAAAAAAAAAATGACGAACAAATAAACTATAAAATTGTACGAGATGTCCTGTTGTTAAAGCAATATTTTAAAAACTAATAAAATATTATTCATAAATGAATTTATACCAATTCATATATCATTTAGAACAATTTCTATAATTTCTAAACACAAATCTACTAAACTACTTTCTCAACTAAATTCATAAATGTGCAGGTGAAATTATATAATTTTATTAAGTCAGTGCCCTGCGTTCTGACGTACTTAATTCTAAAACTATTTTAAACATATTGCTCATTTTTCTATAATTATGAATGCAGTTTTTATGATCTTGTAGATAATTGAGTGAATATAAATATTCAAGAAAAAAAAAAGAATAATAATAATCATGCACTTTTACAACCCACATATTTTTTTTTAGAGCTGTTTTGTCTTGTAAACGCTGCTTGATCTGTGCAGATTTCTCTCCTGATTCAGACCAGAACACTTTTTCACTGGAGGAAGCGTTATTATGGATTATGGACTGGGATTTTAGTTAAAAACGTCTTAATGATGGATTTGTTTCAGCTTTTGTCTTCTCAAGATGTTAACTGATGGACTGGAGTGCTGTGGATTACTTGTGGATTATTGTGATGTTTTTATCAGCTGTTTGGACTCTCATTCTGACGGCACCCATTCACTGCAGAGCTTCCATTGCTGAGACACTGAGATAAATTTCTCCAAATGTGTTTGATTTGATGGATTTACTTGGGAATAAAGCCAAGACTCAGATCAAAGCAGCTCATCTGCAACACGTGTAAACATGTTATTCACTAATGTGATTCTCCTCAACATGATCGCCTCATTCCAGAACACTGCGCATCAAAGATCTGCAGCAGCAGTTAAACAGGTTAGCTATAACAGTAATGCTTTAGTTTCATTACTACAACCAGTGAAATATTTCAAATGATTTTAGTCCTGGAGCTGGAGGAGCTGTAATTGAGCGGGATTGTTGGGCAGCCGGAGGGCTGGAGATCTGGAGCGTTTCCAGCTGGAGGAACATGTCTGGTCAGGTTTAACACACACAGGTGTGTGAATGAGACACCACGGCTGCTTCACAACACCAGCAGCATTCAGAGAAACCTCAGGATATGGAAAGTCTTTAAAATGACTGATATCAAGTGTTTCATGCGATGTTAGTGATGGAAAAGTGTCTCATATGAGCCCTCAAGTACATTTACATTTAATCATTTAGTCATTTAGCAGACGCTTTTATCCAAAGTGACTTACAACTGAGGAGAACAATAGAAGCAATCAGACCAACGAGAGAGCAACAGTATACAAGCACTGTGACAAGACTCAGTCCAGCACAGGCTAGGTTTTATTTATTTATTTTTATTTTTTAAATAGAATAGGTAAGTGCTAGTATTAATACACATCCATAAACTGGACTTGTTTAGAGGACTAGTTCACCCAAACTGAATTTTTATGATTTTTTATGATACTGTTTTGCTGCTTTTGTGTCCTTTTTGAAGCTTCAGTGCTCATTCATTGAAATGGAATAGAAAAGAGCAACAGGTACATTATTCAAAACTCCTTTTGTGCTCCAATGAAAATAATACGGGTTTGAACAAATGACGGATCAGTAAATGATGTTCATCTCTTTAAAGTGATAGTTCACCCAAAAATTAAAATAAATGAAAGAATGAATGAAAATAAGATATTGATTTGTTTTCCCTTTATTCATTTTGGTTACCATTGACTGCTTAAAAAAAAAAAAAAAAAAAAAAAAAATTCTTCAAAATAAACTCAGGTTTGGAATGACAAAAGGGTGAGTAAATGATGACAGAATTGACATTTTTGGGTTAGTATTTCTTTAAGGATGGCTAAAGCCCAAAAACCATCACTGCAGATACATGAGCCAGTAAAAAGGCTCGATGCGATGGACAGAATGAAAGTCTGCTGAGATGAGTGACAGTGGAGGCCATGTGTGGATCAGAGGAGGGAATGAGCACATTCGGTGGGGATGAAGCACTCTGTTGTCTTTGTGTCACAGGAAGGAACAGGCTGAGCTTTCGCTGGGAACGAGCCATTCTTTCAGGGAAAGAGCCCAGCAGCCTGAGAGATGAGATACGGAGCGAAGCAAATTGGCTCCCAGAGGTCATTCTGTCAGCTGTTCCAATAACAACGTCTCTGTAAGTCATCTCAGCAGACGCCTTCATCATCGGCACAGGTAAACAAGGCACTGACACAGCCCACAAAAAAATCATATCAAAAACAAGAGCCTTATTTTATGTTCAGTTTTTATGAAGTCTGCCATTTCATCACTGTTACTATTACAGCTTAAAAACATGATTTGTATCATTACTATACATTTGTGAGTGGATATTTAATATATTTCACATAAGCATAACAAATAAAATAATATAAAATAAATGTATCAAATAAATAGCTTAATATAATAAATCATGAACAAGATTTTTACAGCATTTTTTTTTTTTTTTTTTTCATACACATGTCATGAAGGGATAGTTCACCCAAAAATGAAAAATGTCAGAAGACAGTAACTCGGGGGAGAAGAATAGTTGAATAAAGTCGTTTTTTTTTCTTCTTTGCACACACAAAGTATTCTCATAGCTTCACAAAACTGAAGTTGCGCCACTGACGTCACATGGACTGTTTTACTGATGTCCTTACTACGTTTCTGGACCTGGGAACATTACAGTTGCGTTGCTATCTATGAAGGGTCAGAGAGCTCTCGGATTTCATCAAAAATATCTTAATTTGTGTTCTGAAGATGAACGAAGGTCTTATGGGTTTGGAACGGCATTGCCAGTGTCACCTCTGGCTTGCTCAGTTGGGGACACTTAATTTCTAACGATTATCGTCAATTTGATTTCATAGATACTATTTAAACTAAACTGAGCTAGACAATGACATCTCTGAATTCAATAATGAAATGACTTTGAAAATTGAGTGTTTAATCTTATTATTATACATTACTGACACTCTATCCTCCAATTTGATACTGTTAAGTGCTTTGACACAATCTGTATTGTTAAAAGTGCTATATAAATAAAGCTGACTTGACTTGACTTGAGGGTGAGTAATTAATGACAGAATTTTCCTTTTGGGTGAACTATCCCTTTAATTTTGATTTATAAATATTTTAGTAAATAAAGTAAAACTATTATATACTATTGTTGATGGTTATAATGTTCTCAATTGTTGTTACATTGTTCATTGTTAGACACCCAATGCATTAACCAATTGAACCTTATTGTAACTTGTTTCCAAAAAATTTAACAGGCTTCAAGTAACATATTTAGCCAAAAAGAAGCTGAACACAGACTTATTATTATTATTATTATTATTAACAACTAAAATGAAAGCTAAAACCATTCAAAATTTTCCATTACTTTGAATCAATGTTATTATATTAGATTTTTTACTATTAATTTAGATTTTTTTTTACTATTCTATTACACTATTAATATTTTATTATTATATATTAATATTTTATTAACATCAATAACCCTGCTGTGAATGAAATAAACATTAACTGAAATAAAATAAATAAATACAAAACTTTTGCTACATTTTGATACTTGCCAATTCAATATTTCTTGTTTTTGCTCAGTTTAAATTGAAGTATTAAAATAACTAAAACTAAATCAAACTACAACTATATAGATATATTAAAAAAAAAAAAATAAAAATAAAAAAATAAAAACTATAAACAAACAAAAAATATATTTGTAAAAAAAAAAAAAACTGCAGTGAACATTAGAATTAGTGTAAAAATTGAGACACTGGATTAAGATGCACCACCATGCTACAGAAAGGCTCCAAATAATGCCACTTCCTGTTCATTTAACACCAGCTATTTCCATGCTGTGTTCATTTTATGTAATACAATAGTTTCTCCAACATACAGAACAGTCTCTTAAAGAGACATGTCAGAGAGTATGTCATCTGTGTGTTTGTGTGAAGTTGTTATGTTTGTGCGGATGAGCAGAGATGGGTTAGTGCTCAGTAACACTGGGCGACGTGGAAGGGGAACTTTAGTGCGCTGGTTGGAGTATCAGCCTGGGTTTTTCCCTCCTCACGTCTCTAAACTCCTCCTCCGGCCTGCTGCAAACTCAGTTCCACACACACACACACACACACACACGCTCCCTCAGGACAATGAGTCACCGCTTCAGCCCAAAACACAGCCATAAACACACACACAGAGAGCCAGTGCAGAAACTCTGCTAATTCCTACTGTAAACACACCTCATACTGTACTGTACAGAAACTAAGTGAATATGGTGCTTCTGGCGCTCTTCTTCAGCAGACTGACAGAAATAGCAGCTAGCGAGCAGCGCTGTGTCTCTGGAGGGTGTGGCGCTGCAGCTGTGGTTTGTTGTTGTTGTTGGGGATGATGGAGGCCCCGCTCTGGCTCTGGCTCCCTCTGTGACACACTTCCTGCTCCACATATCAAGGGAAAGGCCACTTTAGGGTCCCGCTCCTTCCGGACTCAGCTTTCTTCGCACCGCAGTGAAAAAAAGGCTGCTGTGCCTCGTGGCGATGCAGAACGACGATTTAAAGGAAACATTCGTCCCCAAACTGTCATTATTTATGCAAGTCATATGCTCATTTCTTTAACACAAGCATAAAAATAAGAAAAATAATTACGTATAATAATAATAATAATAATAATTATGAGAGATGGAGCAGCCTTTACTGTCAACTGGGATGCTGAAAAAAGCAGCACATACATATATACATATATACATATATATATATATATATATATAAATATATATATATATATATATATATATATATATATATATATACATACCTTGTGAAAAAATGTTAACACTTTCTAGCATGCATGTGTCAAGTGCTTTAAAGGATACTTATGTATGTATACAGTAAACATTCACACCAAAACTGAAGTGTACTTCGAGTGCCCAGCTTAATAATCGTTAAGCATTAGATTCTTGATGAGACAAACATCACATGTGAATTCTAGCACAAGGGTCCTGATGATGAGCGGGTCAGTCTGACACTCGTCTGATGAAGAGCAGAGCGTGAAGTGCTCCGCAGGACGAGGCAGGTGTGTTTCAGGTGTCGTATCCGGAGGGGCAGCAGGTCTGAACACGCTCTCTTCATATACGTCCACACACGTCGGTCGGGCAGGAGGAGCTGAGCTTATCGCAGCATCTGAGAGGAGCACTGAGTTACAGCAGAGCTTCATCAGATGAGGAAAACAGAGAGGCTGCACAAGCGCAAACCTGCCCCGCTTAATTACCAGTGTGGTCACACACACCAGACCTCCTTAAAGCCAGGATTTGAGAACAGATCTTTTAATGAGAAAGACTGGAAGACTTTCAAAGACGAGGGCAAATCATTTGAAACCAGAGAGGAGCTTTTTAGAGAAGCTGAGCCCAGATCAAAAACAGCTCTCGTTCCAGAGCCGCAGAACCAGAGCTGACGTCTGCACCGTTATGATCTCCGATTTAATGTACGTTCATTCTGAGCAACACAATCTGAGCTTCTGATGCTGTATCAGATTTGATTCGGTAATGAAAATGAAGAGTTACTGTTGTATGACAAAATTCCCCGAAAATACACAATACAGTCGGCTCAACAGGAATCTGCAAATTTAACGTGAGGCGAAACATTTGTGGATTTCACATTCGATTTTAATTCTGCACGATATATCGAAATATCGCACATGTGCATATCACAATTGTTTGCGATGAATGATTTAATACTTCAAAAAGTTATGTATGCTTTTCGGTCGAATCATAGGCATCACATATCGGATGCGTTGCGTTCCGTTCAAGACAGCAGCCAGTTAATCTAATCATCAAACAGGCAAATGTTCTTTTCAAGAATGAACAAAAGCCCTATTCGCACAGGATTAGTATTATCTGGGGACCTCGTGTGATTTAGAAATTACCCCCCACATCTGAATTTCGTGTGGCACATTCCACAGGATAAGCAAAACCTGTGATTTTACTTGAATTTACTGACTTATCTTCTGGATATGATGTCAAAGCTTTGCGTGTAACATTATATATCATAAACAGAAGAATGTTCCTGACCGCATGCTGCTATATGTCATCCATCTCCATCTAATCTTTTTTTGTTTTTTGTTTTCACACTTCTGATGGTTTTCAGCTTTCTCTTTCTGCAAATTGTATAGTTGTATGGATTATAATACGTATTATTGTACCATCCCAAAGAGGCACAAAATCACTTTCACAGACTTTTTCATTAACTGTTCCCATCTGGTGGAATGACCTGCCCAACTCAATTCCAGCAGCTGAATCCTTAGCCATCTTCAAGAAACGGCTAAAAACCCATCTCTTCCATCTTTATTTGACCCTCTAACTCTAGTATTCTCTTTTCTAATTCTATTTTATCTAATTCTATTTTATGTTTAAAAAAAAAAAAAAAAAAAAAAAAACACACACTTGACCCTCTATCAATTGCATAATTATTCTCTAACTGCTAGCTTTTCTTGAAAAACTAACACTAGCTTTCTTTTCTATATTCTATCTACTTGTTTTCTTAAAAAAAAAAAAAAGAAAAAAAACCTTGCTACATGTACTACGTTAGGCTAACCGAGACTTGTCATAGCACTTGCATGTAGTTGCTCTTTTGTTGGTTTTTATTGCTTTTATTGTCCTCATTTGTAAGTCGCTTTGGATAAAAGCGTCTGCTAAATGATTAAATTACAGACATGGCCGATTCACACAGGATTAAGATCACAGACAAACTCCCCAATTATTACAAATGCATTGTTGAGTATGATGTACAGTATTTGACAAAACAGAGCAAACTATGCGAGTGGAACGGCAGGATTTTGAACAGCGTCCTGAGCCGCCGCAGACAGTCACCAGGCGGCGCTGCCGGTGTGCATACACTTATAGAAAACAATGTGTTCGAATTTTAAAGACGTGGCTTGGTGCTCCGCTTCCTGTCTGGTGTGCGACCCTGCGGCTGCTGTCGGCTATTTAGTGCCAAAATGAAGAAGCACCTCAAATATATGGCAGTAATTTGGATTTAAAAGAGATGAGCACATGCAGTATGTAAAATGTGTAAAGCTCAAGTGGCATTTTGTATCAGCTATGCTCAGCAGAAAAATCTTCAAAGGTGAATCGACCCTAGTTCCTGAATCTAAGTAACAATCCATGGCATAAGGCTTTAACGGTGTCTGATTTGTTATATGCAACAGTAAAACATGGCTGTTCACTTTCAGAAGTTGAATAATGTGAAACATATGCTGGTTATATAATTTTTTACATATTTTTTAATAAAATTTAAATAGATTTTAGAAAAAGAAATATCTCATATCAAATATCATATTATTTAGCATGTTATCGCATATAGCATTTTTCTTCAATATTGCCCGATCTGTTTGTTAAATTTTAAAAAACAATAATGGTTTGAGCAATATAAAGTAGCTTGGTTTGGAAGTGAGCAGGTCAGAAATGATCTTTTCCAGTAAGAGCAATATTTGCCCTCTGGAATTGATTTCCTTTGTAAGGACCATTTTTATAATTACATTATTAAATGTATCTGTGTTTTTTTATGTCAAATATTTAAATTTAACCAACTATTTTAATCAATCACAATACTATAGACTGTTTACTATAGACAATCTCATTTTTTTCAACATCAACAAAAGTCATCTTTACACTGCAAAGGTAAAAAAAAAAAAAAAAAAAAAAAAAAAAAAAAGTATTCTCGTAGCTTGGTAAAATTATGGCTGAACCGCTGATGTCACATGGACTGTTTTACCGAAGTCCTTACGATGTTTCTGTGCCTTTATCGTGGTAGTACTCTTGCTGTCTATGGGAGGGTTAGAGAGCTCTTGGATTTCATCAAAAATATCGTAATTTGTGTTCTGAAAATTAACGAAGGTCTTGCAGGTTTGGAACAACATGAGGGTGAGTAATTAATGACAGAATTTTCATTTTTGGGTGAACTGTCCCTTTAATTCTGCTCATATACTCATATTTACAGAAAAAATGCATAATGTAAATAACCTATAAATTAAAAAAACAGGAACTCATCACTGTCGAATCATAATTGTTGATTATGGCTCTTGATATTTTAATAATGATTACTAATTGAGTAATAGAAAGTGTTTTGCTGGGAAAAAGCATGTCATATTCTAGCTACAGACAAAATCTAAGAGCCATTTATGAATTTGTTGTTTTTTACAGATTAGACAATCAAGACTTCACACTGTAAGCATTGTTGTGTTATTGATCAGGGAAATTGAACTTTCTTGATCAAATTTTGCCTAAGTTTCACTAATGTATTTTTTGCCAGTGCAATAGTAGAGTAAGTTCTTCAGATTCTGATTCACAGACTAGTGAATCAATATCAATATATCAGTATATCAATAGTGTCCCTCCCTCATTGTTTAAAAAAGTTCTGCAAAATACAAACTTTTGCCAAATTTTGCTGTCTGCTGTCAGTAGTGTAGCACTGTATGAAGCTCACACAGCTTACACAGAGTCACTTTCAAACAAGCAGATTTCTGTCACGCACCACAGCAAATCTCTGTGACCAACTTCAACCTGTCGCAAAATCTGCATTTGCAATCCCCAATCACATGGATTACTACAGAAATGTCAGCGTTTTGCCCGGGAAAATTTGTTGAACAAGGGTAAATTTGAGCGTGCCTTAATTTAAATAAGCTAACATGTTACAATCAGTTTGTTAACTTAACCCAACTAACAACTGCCAGCCGAGATACTTTAATTAATCTAACGAGTAACAGGACATCTACTGAATTTACAACTTCTTGTCAAGGAATCTAAAGACTTGCAGTGCAAGGAGCAAAAAAAACCTCATTCTTTCACCTTTATGTTTGATTTTCGAACCCACTGAATGATAAGAGTACTGTTTGCCTGCAAACATATTACAATTATAGGCAAATATTTTAAATCCAGCAGGTGCAATGAGATGCACATTTACCTCAAACATACAACATAAAATTGTTTGTTCTGATGACTCATTTTTAGAAAGTTGGGACAATATTTGCATGAGTTATGAACAAAAACTTACTACAAGTAAGGTAAAACAACTTTTGTGAGAAACATGTTTAGAGACACAATAATCAACTAAAAATCTTTCTTTAAGCTACTTTTTTTTTTTTTTTTTTTATTTATTTTTTTTTTTACAGTGAGGTAAAAGTCTCCAGCATGTTTAATACTCAGTGTTCAGTGGTTTGATGACATGACTGACACTATGAGCACCAGTAATAGTGAGGCTTGCCTTAGCAAATACCACTAATTACTGTGTGCACTAGCTAAAGGCTAAATCACACCACAGCAAAATGACAGATTTCATATGAGCAATCATTTGTGGATGGCGTATATTCTTCATTTGAAACATTATGTGGGCTGACAACAATCCGTAATACGAGGTTTATGATGACAACTCACAATAGGTGGAGATAATTAAACTGTCATGGTTTAAAACAGTTACCTTTATCTGTAACCAGCCTAAAAAACAGTGGAAAATCCAAACATGAAGACGATCCTATCTCTCGCTCCCATGCGAGGTTTGAAGATAAGGGCTGGTGATGTGGCCCCTAAGGGGCCCGAGAGGAGATTACAGCGCTGTGGGATAGTGCCAGGATCAGTCGAGCTCCATCTGGAGCCGTGAGAACAGATAAAACAGCCAACATATCCAAACGCTTTCTCCCAGCCAGCATCTGTCGCAGAACACTGCTGTTCAACAGCCATGAGCTGCAATCGCTCATCAGTCAATCCCAGCCATCCCCACTTCATTTCTACAGCGCTCATACAATGTGCAAAAAACTCCTTGTGCACCTGTAACAACAGCTCTCCAGAACCAGATCATGAGGGAGTTGAAAAGAAACCCTGCAGGATGGTGCTCCTGGTGAGAGACTCGAATTTAACACTTAAAGTGCATGGAAACTTTATTTAGCATTTATAAAAAAAATATATATATATATATATATATATATATATATATATATATATACACATTATGATTTGGCATTGATTTCTTTATGTTTTTTAAAAAGAAGTCTCTTCTGCTAACCAAGACTGCATTTATTTAATCAAAAGTACAGTAAAAATTGTGAAATATTATTGCAATTTAAAACAAGTTTTCTATGTGAATATCTGTTAAACTGTAATTTATTTCTGTGATCAAAGCTGAATTTTCAGCATCATTACTCCAGTCTTCAGTGTCACATGAGCCTTCAGAAATCATCCTAATATGCTGATTTACTGCTCAAGAAACATTTCTGATTATCAATGTTGAAAACAGTTGTGCTGCCCAATATTTTTGTGGAAACCGTCATACATTTTATTTTTCAGATTCACAGATAAATAGAAAGTTCAAAAGAACAACATTTATTTATTTGAATTTTTAAATGTTTTTACTGTCACTTTTGATCAATTTAATGTGACTTTGCTGAATAAGGAAAGTACTGACCCCAAACATCATATCTTTGTTTTGCTTAATAGAACAGATATTAACAAAAAATCGATGCTATAATAAAAATGAATATTCCATATATTCCTCAACGGAAAAGGTTTTGACATCCTTATATTGTGTAATGCTGGAGTTACTAGCCATTCAGTGAGTAACCTTAGTAGTGAGTTTTATTTACTCACATTGGTGTTTACTGAGTATCAATTTTGGCTTGGTTAGACTGTACAGAAAAAAATGCATTATGAAACAAATTAACTGTTAAAAGTAACTGTTGAAATACTGCTGTACGTTCTGTAATTGAAGATCAAATGTCTTTGTTTGCTTTTTTGGATAGTACAGTGCCTTGCAAAATTCATACCCCTTCATTTTTTTTCACGTTTTGTTACGTTGCTGCCTTATTTTAAACCGCTTTAAAATACTTTTTTTTGTCACATCAATCTACACTCCATACACCATACTGACAAAGCAAAAACAGAATTGTCACAACTTCGTAAATGTATTAAAAAAAAAAAAAAAAAAAACTGAAATAAGTACATTGCATAAGTATTCATACCCTTAACTAAATATTTAGCTGAAGAACCTTTACAGTCTCAAGTCTTTTTTGTTTGATGGGACAAGCTTTGCTTATCAACATTTGGCAATTATCTGTCATTCTTCTCCTCACCTCTTCACCTCTCAAGCTCTGTCAGGTTGAACGGGGGCAGATGCACATTTTCAGGTTTGTCCAGAAATATTTGATTGGGTTCAAGCTCAGGCTGTGGCTGGGCCACTCAAGGACATTCACAGAGTTGTCTATAAGCCACTCTTGCTGTGCGTTTAGGTCCATTGTCTTGTTGGAAGGTGAACCTTCTGCCCAGTCTGAGGTTCTGAATGCTCTGGACTGGGTTTTCATTAAGGCTATCTCAATATTTTGGTGCACTGAGCTTTTCTTCTACTCTGACGAGTCCCTCAGTCTCTGCTGCTGAAAAACAGCCCCACAGCATGAGGTTGCTACCAGCACACTTTACTTTTGGGATGGTACTCTGCAGGTGATGAGCAGAGCTGGTTTCCTACAAACATGATGCTTAGAATTGAGGTTCATCAAACCAGAGAATCTTGTTTCTCACAGTCTGAGGGTCCTTTAGGTGCTTTTTTGCAAATTCTAAGTGTGTTTTCATGTGTCTTCACTGAAGAGAGGCTTCTTGCCACACCGGCATAAAGCCCAGATTGGTGAAGTGTTGCAGTGATATTTGTCCTTCTGTAGGTTTCTCCTATCTCCATATATGATCATGGAGCTCAACTAGAGTGACCATCAGGTTCTTGGTCACCACACTAACCAAAGCCCTTCTCCATCAGTTGCTCAGTTTAGCCAGGAGGCCAGCTAAAGGAAGAGCCCTGGTCGTTTCAAATGTCTTCCATTAAGGTTAACAGAGACTACATGCTTCTGTGAACCTTCAATGCTGCAGATGTTTTTTTTTTTTTTGTAATAAAGCAGTTTAATAAAGGGTTATCTAAGATGGCACCGCAGATGGCAGCTACAGTGCTTTGCTCTACAGTGTTTGTACTGTTTTTGTTTGTTTTTCCTGTTTTTTGTTTCTCAAACACGATCAGTTTTACCAGGGATGACCTGCTGAACATTCGGCAGAACACACCACAAAATCTTTTACCGGTTTTTGATTATTCGGATGTTTTGCTGGAAATTGTAGCAAAACAATTTCCAGCCGTAGCTCTGGTCAAACGCTTCAGGGCACGCAGACGGGGGAAGCGAGCCGGCGCGCTCGTGAAGCTCAGACAGCGTGGATTTAGAACGGAGTTGCCTAACATCCATCTAGCGAATCTCCGCTTTCTACCCAACAAAACAGACGAACTCCTTCTGCTCTCCCGGACAAACAAGGATTTTTCAAACTCTGCTGCTCTGTGTTTCACTTAAACCTGGCTGAACGACGCCATACCAGACAGCGCATTACATCTGCCTAACTTCCAGCTGATCAGAGCGGATCGCGACGCAGAATCAATGGGGAAATCGCGCGGCGGCGGGACGTGCTTTTACATCAATGAGAGGTGGTGTACAGATGTAACTGTGTTAAAGAAAATGTGCTGTTCTGATCTAGAAACGCTCTTCATTAACTGCAAGCCGTTCTATTCACCGCGGGAGTTTTGCTCATTCATTCTGGTGAATGTTTACATTCCTCCGCAAGTGAACGCGAGATCAGCTTTACAGAAACTCGCTGATCAGATCACAGACACAGAACAAAAACATCCGGACTCTGTTTTAATCATTCTCGGGGACTTTAATAAAGCAAATCTCTCCCGCGAACTGCCAAAATACAGACAGCATATCACATGTCCCACCAGAGACAGTAATATATTGGATCACTGTTACACTGCGATAAAGGACGCATATCACTCTGTCCCACGAGCAGCTTTAGGACTCTCTGATCACTGTTTGGTTCATCTTATACCGACCTACAAGCAGAAACTTAAATGTGCTAAACCTGTATTAAGAAATGTTAAAAGATGGACTAATGAAACAGAGCGGGTTTTACAAGCCTGTTTCGACCTTACTGATTGGACTGTTTTTGAAGCTGCTGCAAACGATCTGGACGAGCTCACAGAGACTGTAACATATCAGTTTCTGTGAAGATATGTGCATTCCTACCAAGACTCATCTAACTTACAACAATGACAACCCATGGTTCACTGCAAAACTCAGACAGCTCCGTCAGGCCAAAGAATATGCTTACAAAAAGGGGGATAAAGTCTTGTATAAACAAGCCAAATACACACTGGAAAAGGAGATCAGAGTGGCAAAGAGGAATTATTCTGGCAAGCTAAGGAACAAATTCTCTTCCAGTGATTCTGCTTCAGTGTGGAAAGGTCTGAAAGATATCACCAGTTACAAGACACCATCCCCCAGCACTGTGGAGAATCAACAACTGGCAAACGATCTGAATGAGTTCTACTACAGGTTTGAAAAAACACCCCACACCCACCCTGAACACCTCTCCACACAACCATTAACACCTCCAGCAACCCCCCTCTCCCCCACACCTGCAATTCAGATCAGTGAAGATGACGTGCGCCAGGTTTTCAGAAAGAACAAAAGAAGGAAAGCACCAGGCCCAGACGGTGCGTGTCACCAGCCTGCCTAAAAACCTGTGCTGACCAGCTGGCCCCCATCTTCACACAGATCTTCAACAGATCACTGGAGCTGTGGGAAGTCCCCTCATGCTTAAAACGCTCCACCATCATCCCCATCCCAAAGAAACCCAAAATTACTGGACTTAATGACTACAGACCTGTGGCTCTAACGTCTGTGGCCATGAAATCATTTGAAAGACTGGTTTTTGCTTATCTGATGGACTCCACTGGACCCTTACTGGACCCCTTGCAGTTTGCCTACAGAGCAAACACGTCTGTGAATGATGCAGTCCTGTTTGTAGACTTCAGCTCCGCTTTTAACACCATCATCCCGGACACCCTTCAGAATAAACTAACTCAGCTCTCTGTGCCCACCTGCGTCTGTCAGTGGATCAACAGCTTCCTGACAGACAGGCAGCAGCTAGTGAGGCAGGGAAAATTCTCATCCAGCACCCGCACCATCAGCACTGGAGCTCCTCAGGGCTGCGTTCTCTCCCCACTGCTATTCTCCCTCTACACCAACAATTGCACATCTAAAGACCCTCTCTCAAGCTCCTGAAGTTTGCAGATGACACCACACTGATCGGCCTCATCTAGGACGGTGACAAGTCTGCTTACAGACAGGAGGCTAAGGAGCTGGCTGTCTGGTGCAGTCTTAACAACCTGGAGCTTAACGCTCAAAACTGTGGAGATGATCGTGGACTTTAGGAGAAACCCCCCTGCTCTCCCCCCACTCAACATCATGAACAGCACTGTGACTGCAGTGGAGTCATTCAGATTCCTGGGCACCACCATCTCCCAGGACCTGAAATGGGACAATCACATTGAGTCCATTTTGAAAAAGGCCCAGCAGAGGTTGTACTTCCTTCGTCAGCTGAGGAAGTTCAACCTGCCACAGGAGCTGCTGAAACAGTTCTACTCCGCCATCATTGAATTCGTCCTTTGCACTTCAATAACTGTCTGGTTCAGCTCAGCTACCAAATCAGAGGGTAGTCCTGTCTGCTGAGCGAATCATTGGTACAACCCTCCCCACTCTCCAAGAACTGTTCTCATCCAGAGTGAGCAAAAGGGCTGGCAAAATCACTCTAGACCCCTCACATCCAGCACACTCCCTCATTGAACTGTTACCGTCTGGTCGACGCTACAGAGCTCTGAGCACCAGAACGACCAGACACAGGAACAGTTTCTTCCCTCAGGCAATCCATCTCATGAACACTTGACAATAAACGCGGAACACACACTATTATACATTATTTATTCACCACACATACTTTTTATTTTATTTTATTTTTTTCATTTCAAATTTGCACATATCATAACTGTACATACATAATTGTCTATATTATATATTGTTTTTGCTATTCTGTACATATACCTACAAAAATAGCAAAAAATATACCTATTTGTATATTTGCATATTATTCTTTTATTATCTGTGTCCTGTCCTGTAGCTGTCTTTCTGTTGCACTGAGGAGCTTCTGTCACTATAACAAATTCCTCGTATGTGTAAACATACCTGGCCAATAAAGCGCATTCTGATTCTGATCATAAAACATGAAAACAAATGAAGGGGTATGAATACTTTCGCAAGGCACTGTAAGTGGTTAGCATGTTGTTTCTGTTATGAGATGTCTGTATGTCATGATGCAACAGGCTAATTTCTGCTGAAGAGCTGTTGGCACATGTGCAGATTAAATGTAGCTGGTGCTGAATGCGGCTAATAATAAATCACATTCATTCACACTGGAGAATGACTTATAGTGAAGAGCCTGTAATGTGACACTCACTATAGGAGGCAGCTCTGGTGTTATATATGGGCCGCTCACGCTGTGAAGACATCGGATCTCCAGCCTGAACAGAAAACACTCGCATTTCTGCAGCTCTGCTTCATGTGTTTGTGTACTGGAGGAATGACCCATCACAGGTTTGAAAATCAGAGTAAAGTAAGCTAGAAAAGCTTCATTGCAGCAAAAAGAGTCATAGTTAGACTAAATCTGCTTATGGATGTTCAAACTCAGGAAAATAGGAAAATGTTGTTGTTAGTCAGCTGAACAGTTACAATAAATATAAATATTTTATTGATTCATGGACAGACGCTGGACCAGGAACACCATGATTTGGCTATGATTTAACAATCGGTTATATAAATATGTAAGGGCTAAAACTGCATAGCAATAACTCACACAGACATTTATAAATGAGCCATTTCGTTTCAGTCGGACAGGCAAAATAAAGACTGGAGTAGCTGTGCAGTTTGTCAGAAATAGAAGGAGGCGTCCATCAACTGAAGGCATAGACAGCACCGCACTCGTCTACTGCTGAAGCTGAAGCCCTAAATAGTGCGGATGGGTGATGTGGATCAAAGCAACAATGGCAGTGCATGTACTTCAAGTGTTTTCTGATAGGAATCCATCCGATTGTAAGTTTCACATGTAGATTTCACTTATGTCCAGGTAGGTCATGTGAATTTGCCACACTGACCGAAAGAAAGCTGCTTGGTTTGAAAGTGACTTCTGTGTAAGCTGTGCTTCATACAGTGCTGAAAAAAATGAATCCCCGTGGCTCCTGACGATATATTGAGGTCTTATGAAGCGAAACAATCGGTCTGTGCAAGAAACTGAACATTATTTACAACATTATTACCTGCAATCCAGAGCCTCAGGCAAACAGTCTGGAGTGATGTCTGGTTCATGAATGAATCATTCTTTTGAACCAGTTCATTTCGGGAAAGTAGATGAACCAGTTCACCAAATTAGACTGAACCATCTGAAACAGTCCGTGGAAATACTGGCGTATCTGATCCTGTGATGAATGAATCATTCAGTGAAATGAACTGTCCAAAAGAACCAGTTTGCAAAAAAGAATCAGATATCTGTTGTGTTTACCGGAGGATTACAGGTAATAATGTTGTAAATAATGTTCAGTTTCTTGCACAAACCAACTGTTTCACTTCATAAGACCTCAATATATCATCAGGAGCCATGGGGATTAATTTTGTGTTGCCTGATATGCTTCTTGTTTAGACTTTCAAAGTGACAGCAGCCACTGACTTCCATTTTATGACTCACTAAGGACCACAGTTTCAGCTAAAAATCTTCCTTACTGTTCCACTGAAGAAAAAAAGTCACCTACATCATGGATGACCTGAGGGTGATAAAACGGACCATCCATGAAGAACCTTTAAAATCCATGGAATCTTTTTATTGCACAAAAGGTTCTTTATAGTGGAAAAGATTCTTTAGATTATTAAAATGTTCTTCACATTTAGAAAACAAATGGTTCTTCTTAGAGCTGTTCCTGGAAAGGTTCTTAATGAAACCCAAAATGGTTCTTCTGTGGCACTGTTGTGAAAATCCCCTTTTGGAGCCATTATTTTCAAGAGTGTGGATTATATTAGTGTTTTCTCCACAGATTGGTCTATTTAAAATCAAATCAAGGTCAAACAGGGAGATGAAAAATCTAAACATTGGCACTGCAAATATCCATAAATGAGAAGCCATGTACTCGCTTGTGAGGAAGTTTAGGAGTTTTAAGCCTCTTGATGAAAGACAAATATGTTTAACTAAGAGTTGCTGTAAACACAACACAGCTGGCTTTACACTGAACAACTGATGTGATCGTAACAACACGCAGAGCCACTTAACAAAACAGTTCTGAGAAAAGACTGCATGTGTGTGACCGTTTCACCCAAAGCTTTTAAACAGACGTCCAACGCGGCCTTTCAGAGCTGACGTCTGATATATGAGATATGTACATTTCAAAGACAGCAGAAATGTACACAACTGCTGAATTTAACTCTTCTTCTACAGAATATTTACTCAAAATTCACTTAAAAATATTTATTATCTGTAGAGTATTATCACCCAGCAGAAACGGTTTTCAACCAATTAGTGAATACGATTTTGTGCCAATCAAGTCTGTAATAAAGCTCAGTGGCCAACTCATTTGATAACATATGCTCAATATTAAAGGAAATACTCAGTTTTTTTTTCTATACGGAGATATAGCAGATATCATGTGCTATTGTCGTGCTGAGCGTCATTGATAAAAGTCTCTAGGTTCAGGAACAGAGCCACAGCATATAGCCATTGTTAAGATCTGAAAAGACGTCTCTGCTGAGGTTAGAGTGATGAATGGCTCTGTCAGTATCTCTGACACCACATCAATCCTCATGTAAGTCTGAAAACAACTGCATTAAAATCAAATCTGAAGCACCATCCAACCCACAGAATACAAGTCACACACCACACTAACAACAGCCAGATCATCTGCTCACTTTACACAATTATTTAATGGTGTATCGTCAACAACATTTTATAATGTTAATAATAATGTGCAAAACGTGTGTGCAAACATGTTGAAAGATGCATTTCACATTTATTAAAACAGCGTGTAAAAGTTTTCCTGAATTCCTAAACAAACAGCATATAATGCAGAACACTGAAGCTGCTGTTTAACAGCATCTGTGCTCTTCATTCTTCACTATTTTCTGTGCTTTAGCCACTGTTTAGTACATTACTTGTACTGTGCTGTTACGGCAGAAGCATATTAACAGCATAGTTACACAATTTGACTTGCACATTATAATACAGCTTTTAAATGTCTTTGAAAATGTTTTCCCTAATTCTGTGCATTTTTCCAGTTTTAATTGTTTAATTACATTTTAATGTTCAAAAAGTATGTACTCAACTGAATTCATAAAACTATAATAAATTATTATTGTTAAAATTCTAACAGTGCATTATGAACTGTTTTATTTTTTCGGAAATTCTGTGTTTCTTTTCATTTTTCGGGGATTGTGTGTTTAATGATTTGATACAAATTTATGATCAAAAATGGTCAAGTGTTAAATGAATTCATTAAATTTGAACAATTTAATTAATCTTTAAAAATAAAATCAAACAAAATCTGAAGATTTTCTTTCATCTTCTGGCAAACAAAGTGCTGCATGACTGTTTAAATCAAATTAAAGTGCTGCACAACAGTGATTTACTGTTTCAATGAAAAAAAATAGATGAGAAATTGTGTTAATGTGTGATATTCCTTAATGTTTTCATAAACTATTATTTTTACTGTAACTGTTCCTTTGAGAAGTACATTCTACTGTACAATAGTATTATATTTAGTGCACTTGTAGTATCTTGCAGTGTTCCTCATCATATTCATCATCTCATCATTACTGAAATCAAAGAGCTCTTCCTCGCTGTACACTGAGGAACTTCAGCTGATAATGATGTTGGTGTGAGTAGATCAGCATTTGCTGGAACGGGTGCATCTGACAGGTTTGTGTGGGACATCATAACGCAGCAGAAGAACTGGATCATTTGACTGGAAACACACAATGGCATCTTTATTACAGTGATGGATGGAATCAGAAATGAGGGGAAGTGAATCTGAAAGCATCTGAGCACACAGAGCTCCATTGAGTGCCGCGTCAGGAGAACTCTTGTGTCCATACATCACCGCCTCTAACCGCAGATAACAAGATCATTTACCGAACGTCAGGAAGGACAACAGCCCGCGCCGACGGGAAGAAGACTAGTCGACATGCAGAGCTCGACAGACTACTTACAATCTGTAGTCCGTTCCTGATTACAGATTACAGGATGAAAACTGTAGTTAGTTACGTAATCTGAGTTACTCATTTTAGGTAATGTATTCTGACTACTTTTTAGATTACTTTTAGTTTATTTTTTACCTAATTTGTTTTATACTTACCATTAAATGTACCATATTGATAGAAAAAAAAAAAAATATATATATATATATTCCATTATTTCATATCAACATCATAAAATGCATTAAAAGTTATATTAAAGCAGATTTTCCCAAATTGGGCTTAATGTAAGAACTGTGGTGGGTTGATAAAAAGCTAATAATTAATTCAGTCACAAGTTACTTAAAAAAAAATTAAAATAAATAAATAAATAAATAAAACATTTCAACACTTAAAACTGAAATATTTAATTGTTTACCTGCATGTAAATGTGACCATCGGAGAACTGTAAACATGCAAATGTGTTGTTAAATTATTAGAAATATTCATCAGAGATATTTCAAGTAAATATTTTATTTTTTGGGGTTTGACAGGAAAAAAAACAAAAAACAAAAAAAACATTTGAAAATTCTTGCATTACATGAACAAACTTTAATAAAGATGAAATCAGCAATGTTTTCCCTAGTAAAAAAGTAACATATTTAAAATACATTTATTTTATACTAAGTATAGTTCAAATCGAGCAACATATATACTGTCATATCGCTCAACACTTTCTGATATACAGTGGGGCAAAAAAGTATTTAGTCAGCCACCAATTGTGCAAGTTCTCACACTTAAAAAGATGAGAGAGGCCTGTAATTTTCATCATAGGTATACCTCAACTATGAGAGACAAAATGAGAAAAAAAATCCAGAAAATCACATTGTAGGATTTTTAAAAAATTTATTTGCAAATTATGGTGGAAAATAAGTATTTGGTCAATAACAATTTCTCAATACTTTGTTATATACCCTTTGTTGGCAATGACAGAGGTCAAACGTTTTCTGTAAGTCTTCACAAGGTTTTCACACACTGTTGCTGGTATTTTGGCCCATTCCTCCATGCAGATCTCCTCTAGAGCAGTAATGTTTTGGGGCTGTCGCTGGGCAACACGGACTTTCAACTCCCTCCAAAGATTTTCGATGGGGTTGAGATCTGGAGACTGGCTAGGCCACTCCAGGACCTTGAAATGCTTCTTACGAAGCCACTCCTTCGTTGCCCGGGTGGTGTGTTTGGGATCACTGTCATGCTGAAAGACCCAGCCACGTTTCATCTTCAATGCCCTTGCTGATGGAAGGAGGTTTTCACTCAAAATCTCACGATACATGGCCCCATTCATTCTTTCGTTTACACGGATCAGTCGTCCTGGTCCCTTTGCAGAAAAACAGCCCCAAAGCATGATGTTTCCACCCCCATGCTTCACAGTAGGTATGGTGTTCTTTGGATGCAACTCAGCATTCTTTCTCCTCCAAACACGACAAGTTGAGTTTTTACCAAAAAGTTCTATTTTGGTTTCATCATTCTCCCAATCCTCTTCTGGATCATCCAAATGCTCTCTAGCAAACTTCAGTCGGGCCCGGACATGTACTGGCTTAAGCAGGGGGACACGTCTGGCACTGCAGGATTTGAGTCCCTGGCGGCGCAGTGTGTTATTGATGGTAGCATTTGTTACTTTGGTCCCAGCTCTCTGCAGGTCATTCTCTAGGTCCCCCGTGTGGTTCTGGGATTTTTGCTCACAGTTCTTGTGATCATTTTGACCCCACGGGGTGAGATCTTGTGTGGAGCCCCAGATCGAGGGAGATTATCAGTGGTCTTGTATGTCTTCCATTTTCTAATAATTGCTCCCACAGTTGATTTCTTCACACCAAGCTGCTTACCTATTGCAGATTCAGTCTTCCCAGCCTGGTGCAGGTCTACAATTTTGTTTCTGGTGTCCTTTGACAGCTCTTTGGTCTTGGCCATGGTGGAGTTTGGAGTTGGACTGTTTGAGGTTGTGGACAGGTGTCTTTTATACTGATAACGAGTTCAAACAGATGCCATTAATACAGGTAACGAGTGGAGGACAGAGGAGCCTCTTAAAGAAGAAGTTACAGGTCTGTGAGAGCCAGAAATCTTGCTTGTTTGTAGGTGACCAAATACTTATTTTACCGAGGAATTTACCAATAAATTCTTTAAAAATCCTACAATGTGATTTTCTGGATTTTTTTTTTTCTCATTTTGTCTCTCATATTTGAGGTATACCTATGATGAAAATTACAGGCCTCTCTCATCTTTTTAAGTGGGAGAACTTGCACAATTGGTGGCTGACTAAATACTTTTTTGCCCCACTGTAAATATTATAATTCAACTTTATTTGATGTACTACTTGTGCACAATGAACATTTCATAACATTAATATTAAGCCTAAAATGTGTTTTAACGTCACTATTGATGAGGATTGTATGATCTTTGAACAATATCAGTCTTTAAATGCAAGAAATTTAAAGTGTACCTATAGAATACTTGCAATAGTTCCACTTTAACACAATCAAATATACTTCAGTATATCTTTAGCTGGACTTCTGCACAATTAAAGTGCATTAAGTACAAAATTAGTTGTTTCAATTTAGCAGACTTTAAGTATACCAGTTTAGTATAGTTAAAGTACAACTGCAGGGTATTTTTTATTAAGCACATTAATATGTAAATGTATTTGTAGTATACTTGCCATTAAATACTTTTTAGTATATTTATTTTTCACTAGGGATTACATGCCCAAAGTCTTCCAGGTTTGAAATATTTTTGTCCAGACCTCCAGAATCAACTGAAGGTCAGTGGAAATGATGATGAAGATACTGAGGTGCTTCACAGCTATAGATCACCAGTGTTTAGTAATTTGTATAATTATTTGTTTCATGGTCTAATTGCTTGATAAGTGCTATTCTCCCTCAAATTCAGAAGCAGGGCTTGCAAATTTATCTACACAACATTTACATGACCATTCTATACTGTGAATAAAGTCAAAGCTAAATGATATGATGTACAGTAGGATTATTGGAGAAGAAACTACAAAAAAAAAAAAAAAAAAAAAAAAAAAAACAATTAGGGAGAATCAATAAATTTGAATATTTTTTAAGAATAATATGTAATCATGTAATCTGATATTATGAGCAGTTTAAAATGTAATAACCAATTACGGGCCAGTTTTACTAGCAGCTTGCATCAGCGCAAACCATCTTTTGGCATTAAAATAGTACTGTCGGGTTTTACTAAAGATGCACAGTGACGAATTAGAGCTGAAAAGGTGTGGACAGTTATTTTTGCGCCTGACCTTATTGAATATGCATTTGTAGGAGTTTCCCTTTCAGACGCTAAATTTATGGGAGGAGAATATTCAAATGAATCACAAAACGAGATTTACTAACGTTTGCGCTCGTTAAATTACTGGTATTTGTGCCATTATTTAACGCCCCAAAAAAGCATGTCTTTTTGAGCTTTTTGTGCTATTTCGCAACTATTTTGCAATTATTGTTGCTAGAGGAGGCGCCGCAGAGAACAGAGAGCGTGTGCTAGAAGAAGAGGATTTTTTCCACACGCATTAATTTATTTTGAATGCCAGAAGAACACATTATCCGAATTTATTGTTTGCCAAGCCATGTTATTTTTAATTTGCTTCAGGAAATAAAAGACGACTTGAGACCCTCAACTAGGAGTCACACAATACCAGCTCTATCAAAACTTCTTGCAACTTCTAGCTTCATTTTTTGGGCTCTGGTTCTCTTCAGTGTACTGTGGCTTCTTTATTTCTTTATTCTTTATTTGTGACTACGCTAATTTGCACTGCGCTTGGTATATTGCATTGTTCGATATGTAAATGAGATGTTGCATATGTGTTCTTTAATTTGTACGTTGTTAGTAAATCACCCGCAGAAATTTCCACACCCATCGGCGCTGTTTTGGAATTGCGCTCTCGCACTAATTTGCCCTGTTTAGTAAAACTGGCCCTATGAGTATTATGAGTAATCTGATTATGTAATCCAGATTACATGTAATCAGTTACTACTCAGCACTGTCGATGCAGTGGAAACAGATGAAGAAGCAATGTGTTATGTTTTCTTGAAGCACTTTGGTCTGCTTCAGTCAATCAGATTGTGTCCAGATCTCACTTTTGTAAAATAACTACATAAATGTGTTGATCACCATCGGTCAAAAAATAAAAAAAGACAGCTACTGACGTCTCAGACCCAGAATTCATTTAGTTAGTCAACAAAAGTCAACATGAAACAACATTCACTGCCATTACTTCCACAATGTGATGTGTGCAAAAGGATATTTAAGGACAAAAAAAAAAAAAACAAACAAAAAGGGAAAAAAAAAAAACAGAAAGAGGGCTTTATTTTATCCATCAGCATTTGGCTGACTGGTGAAAGTGAACATTCAATACCAGAATTTGCTGAACCGAAAAGGAAAGTCATTTCAGAGACAGAGCAAGTTATAACATTTTGATGAAAGGTCACTGACTACTTACCTTTCTGCAAAACATGCTCTGACGAATAGTGAGACCAGAAACCAATATATTCAGAAAATAAATCAACACGTCAAGAAGTCAATTTTGATTTCACATAATAATCATGTAATAATGGATGGGCGTTAGCGGTTAATGCATCTGCATAAACTGTGGGAAGCATGTGAGCAACATAAGAGTCTGTCAACACGTTTCATCATACCTGGTTATTGTGATGGAGAACTCAAATCTCAGATCAGATCTCTGATTGGATAAACGTCAGCACACAGGATATTCCTGTCAGATCCCAGGCAAAGTGAACAAATGATTTGGCTGAGATTTCACTCTCTAAAGCAGAACATAATCGATTAAACTCCCGCTGAGCACACAGCGTTACCCCTCAATGCTCTGCTGCTGCATCCAGAAATGTAAACTTCAATCAATGTTTATATTCAATCTATAACCTAATCCCAAAATTAACACTGTATAATGAGCACTATCCCTTTCAGTTTAACTGTAAGAATAATACTCTGATGCTCACTAATGATAGATGTAATTCAAATCAAATACAGACTTTTTTTCTGACAAATTTTATTCATTTATTTATTTATTGCACCTAAGTCAGTTACATACAGGACTGAGTGATATATAGAATAATCGTGATATATCTGTAATGATTTTGCAGACAAAATTAAAATGCTACACTGTGAATTGTGAATATTGCAATGAATTTCATACGATTTTTGAGCGTCATAGTTATATGTTGCAATGTTTGTCTTGTGACTCGAGTCTGAGTGTTCAGTCAGAAATGATGTTGTAATAGTCTCTCGTTAAAGTTTGTAAATATTAATTTCTGTGAATCAGGAATCTATTGTTTGCATCACCGCTCAAATGTGTTTAAAAAAACTCGTGCATAGATTTTTACATTCATAAAATGTTTCAGTAAATGTAATGTAAAACATTAGTGTTCAAAAACATATTTCTGAAAAAAGTTTCTCCTGCTCATCAAGGCTGCATTATTCTATCAAAAACACAGTAATAACAGTAAAATTGTGAAATATATATAAAATTTAAAATAGCTGTTTTCTATGTGAATATCTGTTAATATCTGTTACTAATGTTGAAATCAGTTGTGCTGCCCAATACTTTATGGATTCATTTAATGAATAGAAAGTTCAAAAGAGCAACATTTTACTGAGAAATGAATATGACTAAAATATTGAGATATGATATTTTATCTATGTTGCTCATGATGTCGCTTCAGCTGTGATCTTGACACATTTCTGTCTTTGCGGTGGTGCATGTAAAGAAAGCGAGGCTGTTTTCAGCTGTAGTTGTGTCTGACAGACCACACACGGGCTAAAATGAGAAAGCCATGTGTAGGCCGTCCTGCTCTTCCGTCCAGCGGCTTAAACCATGGCTTCCTTCCCATCATTCACACACTCACACACATCCATCCACTCCTTCTGCTGCTAAATATCACCCCCAAACCGCTTCCCTACCCACGCCTTCAACAGAAGAGCGCCTGTGTGAGCCCAGCGTCCAAATATTATGACAGCACTCGCTGCATCCTCACAGCAACGACACAGACATACAGCAATATCACACAGCCTAGTGTCTCTGCTGACCCAAATCTATAGCCATGAGAAATGAACAGAGACAACAACAAAACTCACTAAAGATGAGTCGTGATTAGAAAGCTTGAATTAAAGCTTCAGTTTTACAAAATGATGCCCAAAATATCAGTGACAGCAAGACACAAGGTTTGGCTCTTTAAGTCCAGCGTAAATTCATGTTTCATTAAATATTTACATGGTTACCAGGTTAAAAGGACAAGGATCTGCATTTATCTTACACTCATCAACAAATCACCATTACTAACATCAATATGAACATATTATCTTTTATATTTATAAAAAGCTACTTCAAAATATTATTTTGTTAATAAAAACTAACAAAGAGACAAAGAGGAGATGACATCATTAAACACTAACTGTGACTATCATTTACATTTATTCATTTAGCAGACACTTTTATCCAAGGTGACTTAAAATTGGGGAATACATCAAGCAATTCATCTTAAAGAGGCAAAAAGACACAGGAAGTGCTCATAATACCAAATATCAGATAAGTACAAGCTAGACAGGGAAAGATTAAGAAGAGGGAAAATTTTATTTATTTATTTATTTATTTATTAGGATGAGGTCAAATAGTGACGAAAGAGATGAGTTTTCATCTCTTTCAACATGCAATACTGTTGATGAAAAAGGCAAAACTAAAATCTATTTTCAAAATTAGAAACTCTGTATCTAAAGTCTCTCTGCGGTTTCTTCAACAGAGAGAGAGAGAGAGAGAGAGAGAAAAAATGACAGACCTCCAGAAGTTTTCATGCTTGGGGTTGCCAGATCTCAAGAGATTCAATCCCTGTGTTTTAACTTAATCTTCACAACCTGGCAACCATTCGTACACACTCTCTCTTACGCTGATAATCTGAAAACATTGATTTTAGGGATCTATATTGAGATACTCTGCCTTCAACTAAAGCTTGACTAAAACAGGATAGGCTGACTAAATATGACTACAAGCTACAAAGAACATTTGACAGAGGACAGACGTTGCATTTTGGTTGAGAATGAAATTGAGGTTGACATTAGTATTTGATGCCAATTTGACGATGACTTAACGTTGGATTTTGGTTACACAACCTAAAAACAACAAATATCAACAGCAGCTGACGTCAGTATTGGACATCAAAATAACATTGACATTAGACGTTGAATTGACATTGAATTTTGGTCACCCAACATCCACAAATTTAACCAAATATCAACTTCTTATGATGTTGTGTGCCTGCTAGGGAAAAAAAAAAACAGCTGGCAAAAACACTACTTTAATGCCTTATCAAGTGTATGCAATGTTATTTTAATCATAAAATAATAAATAATAATCATGGTAATGGATCATAATCACAAGAACAACATATTACTTCTGTGTCTAATGCTTAATTGCCATGGGACACAAAAGTGTAGCACATTCATAGAAAATGGCAAAGAAAAAGAAGTAGAGTTGCTAGCCTTTTTGCAGAAAATATCCTACTGAATCTAACAGAGCAGAAGTAATGAGAGATGTGTCTCTCCCAACACAAATAACACAAAACCACCACTTCCAAACTAGAAGTGGCACATTTCCATTTATTTCACAGCTTGACATCAATCCCGAAGCAGCACGAACACACACAAGTTAAAAATACAAGACGTCAACATGGGAATATAAAGCGCCTGACTGCAGATCCAAATGAAATGAATCTGAAGGCTTCAGACAATAAGCGTGGGCATATGCAGGAGCACATATCCCCTCATTTTGGGCTGGACCGCATTTGTGTCTCTAAACCACTCTGGAGAGCAGAGGACTGCTGATGTGGGACTTTCCCACAGTTTCAGTCTTCAAACTGGCCGTGTTTGTCACTGGAGAGTCCCGCCGAGGGACCGTTCCCAGAATCCAAACCCTGTTCCTGGGTAAGCTTGGCTTGCTGGGGTAAAGAGACTGAGATCAGGGAAACTAAGGAAAACTGTCCCTGGATCAGGAGCAGAGGGAGATATTTTTGGAACACATGATCTCCAGAGCAAGTCGAAGTGAAGTTTGGGACTGGAGCCAGGAACAGCAAGAACTCCAGCAGAAGCAGCGAGAACTGACTGCATTATGGCTATTTTTCTTTCTGCAACTTCCTGAGCGGGAAGAATTACAAATGTAGTATTTGGGTTGGACTCGTTTTCTAAATGACATTTGTGTTGCAATCATTAAAGTTTTATGTATGCTGATTTAGTCCAAAATGAGGATTTCATGGTCCTCTGCAAGATTAGGGGGATATTAGGAAATTTCAAATAAATACATAAATATAACATAAGACCAATTATGTAACAAAATAAAGAAAAAAATGCAAATTAAATATTGATATTTAGCACACAGTTGAACTTAGTGATGTAAGCAAAATTAATTAATTAATTAGTTTATTATTATTATTAATTAATTAATATTAATAACAATAACAATAATAATAATAATAAATAACATTTCTTTTTTTATTTTTATAAATGTGTTAAAAAAACAGTAATTTGGAGCAAACGGATTTCATTTTCATGGTTGTCGGGTTCATGGGAAAATAATATTTAATCATTCATTATTTATTGGTTAAAACATTTTAATATGTTCTAATAAATTACAATATTTACCCGCATACAGTAAATTTCAGTAACTAATGCATCTACACAGATTTTATTAATATCACATGCTGGAAAGTTGATTCTTGCACAATGACTGATAGTTTAAAGGGGTCTTTCTTAAATTATTTTAATATGTTCTTTGAGGTTTACTCATAGCGTCTTTCTTCCCAGCATTTCTACTCTTCTCTATATAGCTTCCTAGTTGTCTAATAAACCTGGCATAATATATTATAAATATTGTTGGCTCTGTTAGGAGTCGCTTTTGTTCCTCTATTGTAAGTTGCTTTGGATAAAAATGTCTGCTAAATGCAGATATGTAAAAACACTTCACCCACACAGAAAGCTTTATGAATTTGCAAAGATACTACTAGCTGATGTTGCTGCAATATATTCATGAACTTACAGACATATATTGAATATTAGTGATCAGATACGCCGGTCTGAGGCTTGACTGCCCATGTTTGATGTGAGTTTTGTGTGGTGGGCTCTGGATCGTGTCATGTACACCATATGTCAGGTCAACAGCCTTTGTGGCCGACAGAAACTGAATGCTTCAATGGAGATCCTCTTTTTCTTTTTAAAAGCATCAGCCTGATCAGATTTCTTCAATGTGCCATAAGCTTTAGTGTCTAAGCTGCTAGTGAACAGATCATTCATCATTCACTCATCTCCAAACAATCAGTCTGATCCTGCACCTTGCGTGGACTAGCGGTTACAGGACTTTAGGTTAAAGGCTCTTTCATCTATAACCATCTGTGCACTGTGTATTTCAGCGTGTACGTGTGCAAATGGATCTGATCAATTAATAATGAATGCACATGGCATTTGTCAAACTGATGGGATGACAGTAATCATGAACTTGTCAACTATCTTTGCCTCCGATCTGAATGTGAATATGAGCGCGCACAGGGTGATGATGAGCCTAACCTCAGCTGCCTGAGTCTCCTGATGGAGTAAAGTCAAGCCGGTCAGATCCTCCAGGAAGGAATGTGATGAGTTGAAGACCTTCGCCAGGAACTGGAAACCTTCTCGCTCATAATTGTCAAGAACCTGTCAAAAACAAAACATTGTGTAATTAAGCCTTCAAACTGGCACTACAACATCAGTAACATCAAAGAAGGGGTGTGTGATATTTACAAAAATTATAGGCCAGTTTTACTAACAGCTTGTGCCAGCGCAAACTTTTGGCATTAAAATAAACTGTTAGGTTTTACTAAAGACGGGCAGTGAAGTTAGTTATTTTTGCGCCTGACCTTACTGAATATGCATTTGTAGGAGTTTCCCTTTCAGACGCTAAATTTATGGGAGGAGAGTTTTCAAACGAATCAAGCAACGAGATTTACTAATGTTTGCGCTCGTCAAATTACTGGTATTTGCACCATTATTTAACGCCCCCAAAAAAGCATGTCAAACTATTTTGCGCATGAAATGGCTGCAATTGGTAGAAGCGCGTGGTAGAAGGGAGAGGAAATTAATTTATTTGGAATGCCAGAAGAACACATTATCCGAACATATCATTTGCCAAGCCATGTTATTTTTAATTTGCTTCAGAAAATAAAAGACGACTTGGAACTCTCAACTAGGAGTCACGCAATACCAGCTCTATCAAAACTTCTTGCAACCCTTCATTTTTTGCCCTTCAGTTCTTTTCAACATACTTTGGCTTCTTTATTTCTTTATTCTTTATTTGTGACTACTCTAATTTGCGCTGCGCTTGGTATATTGATTTGGTCAATATGTAAATGAGATATTGTGTCTGTGTTCTTTAATTTGCACGTTGTTACGTTGCAACATTGCACGTTGTAACCCGCAGAAATTTCCATGCCCATCGCCGCTATTTTGGAATTGCACTCTCGCACTAATTTGCTTTGTTTAGTAAAACTGGCTCTATATCTCAATATTTTTTGGGGAATTTTTTGCTAACAAGAATTAAACAATATTTTGCTGAAGTACTGACTTAATTGATTCATTTAAAAACATTCATTCAAGGAACGAAACACTGCAGTGTTGCTCTGAGACACAAATGTTCTGCTTTGTTCGGAGCTGTGGAGAAATTTCCACACCTATCGGAGCTGTTTTGGAAATCCCGCTCTCGTGTTAATTTGCCATGTTTAGTAAAACTGGCCCACAGTGTCTAAAACATAATCCACTCAATATTAACTTTGATGAACTGTTGTATAAAACCAATATCACACATTCGCAATTGCTGATATTCGGGAAAACAGCACTCTTACTTACATGACATTACTAAACTATATCTTATAAAAATAAAAACCAATACAGGGATAAATTTTGCTTTCATAACTTGAATTATTTAGCATTTTAACTGCATTCTAACAGGCTTCATCAAACAGTCAATGCTTCTGGACTCTCAAGATGTGTTTTTGTTTGTTTTTTGCAAATTGAATGACATAATCGATAATGTCAGCTCGCACATTGTTAAAACAACAATTACGATATTATCGTAGATGATAAATATTGCACACCTCTACTTCGAAGTGACTCAGGGTTTGAGTTCATTAAAATGGTACATGGACCAACAGTTGTTGGTCTGGGTCTCAAGAGGTCTCATATAAGTTTTGGAGGATGTCAATTTGACTTCAGCTTTGCTGAAAACACAGTCAACATCCATCAAACACAATTCTACACCGTCTTGAAAAACCCTGTTCCTGTAGGAAGCCCAATAGCACACATTTTGGATGTGCCATTTTAGGTCCTGGAGCTGATGAGATGATTCAGATGTGGTTGTCTTGGGGTGCCTCCATGAACAGGGTTGGGAAACACTGGTCTAAAAGTTCACAAAGTGTCCAGTCCTGCTCATGGAGGGCCACCTTCCAGCACAGTTTAGCTCCAGCCCCAATGAAACACACCTGCACCAGCTAATCAAAGTCTTCAAGATCACTAGAAACTCCCAGGAAGTTGTGTTTGAGCTTGAGGAAGTAAGCAGGATTGGACACTTCTGTGATAGACCTATTCAGCCTTTACAGATCAAGTCAAGTCACCTTTATTCATATAGTGCTTTTAAGAATACAGATTGTGTCAAAGTAGCTTTACAGTATTAAACAGGAAAAATAGTGTGTAATAATGCAAAACGACAACAGTAAACACAATTTTCAGTTAAGTCAGTTCATCATTGATTCAGTGTTGTCATCGTTCATCTCAGTTCAGATCTAATAGTATCTGTGCTTTCAAGTTGACGATATTGCTGGAAATTAAGTGTCCCCGATGTGAGATACAGATGTGCCATAATATCTGAAAAGCTGGTATCTGCTACTAGAGTTGGCATGTTGGCCAGTGCTCATCCAAACACAGAGATAAAACAATCTGAAACTGTGGTGACATGGCACTGTTCCCCGCGCACAAAGGGAGAGGCAGACATCTGGCACCACTGTCCGCTGGGCTGAGAGCACTCAAGCAGCATCTCAGTGACGCTCCTCAGACAGACGGCCCTCCACAATCACACTGGCTCCATTCACACAGCTCATTCTCAGAGGAGATTGAGTTTCTGCCGGGGGCTGATGAATGAGCGGCACTGTTGAGTTGACGTCTGCTTTCAATGAACTAGACATGGATGACTTGACTGACAGAGAGGGTTAGAGAACGGCGACCGGAGCTCATCTGTGCAAACTCTGTGAAGTTGAGCGATTCTTCGATACTCAGAAAACCTGCTATTTTTGAGATTTAACGTTATGGAAAAATGCACCATGTAGATTCTCTCTAAAGGCTGTTTCACACTGAGCTCGATGCGAAAAAGAGAAGCGAATCGCCGACGAACGGTGCTTTCACACTGAGCGCGAAACGATTGATTGCCTTCTGCTAATTCACACCTGCACGCTAGGTGGTGCCGACCAACAACACATTTTTCCTCAGATATGTATCTGGTATACGGATTTAACATCGTCTGCATTAAATTAAGATAAATAAAGTTTGGTTCTACACCAGAACCACAAACCGTCTATAATGCTTACAAGAATACATCATAAAATATAATTAGAGGTACAATTAGCATCAAGTTAAACTTGAAAATTTATGTAATTATTAATGTATTTGCTTAAAACCCACTTTAAACCATCATCGAGTGCTTGTAATAACTTCCGATTGTGATCTATAGGTGATTTTGATTCTATAATAGGCAGACATGCACTCTAATAATGCTACACTGCTTATCAATCGTCACATCCTTTATTATTACAAAATACCATGAGCTGCATACAAAACACAAACAGAAAATATATTGTCATAATCATATGTCTATTTGCTTTCATATTTCATGTGTAGAAAAATGTTTCATTCAATTTTTTAATACGGGAGATCTAGAGAGTGAAGTGCTCTGACTCGTAATACTCGCGCATGTGGAAGGAAACGGACAGTGCTCTCCAGATCACATTATTCAGTTGAGAATTAATAGAAATGATATTAAGAGCATGTGAAAATAAATCTGTTCTCAAATGATAAAAAGAACTCCGCATCCACTTTCTTCTCTCTCGGGATACTCTTTTTCGGTGTTAGTTTACACTGGTTTTCGAAACAGCACCACCACTTTTGCCTTTTTGTGCAACAGCAACTGCTCCAGGCACGTGATCTAAGCTCAAATCTAATTGGACAGCCTAAAAAAAAAAAAACACAGAGGACGAAAAAAATCCTCGCTTTTTCGTACAGTGAATGATCGCACCTGGTGTGAATAGCCCCATAGGGATCTATTGTTTCGATTCAGAATCACCATCGCGCCGAATTTTCGCGTTCAGTTCGAAAAGGCATCTCAATGTCATCAGTAGCACACAGAGGCAATACTGAGAGAGATGGAGATTTTTTTTTTTTTTTTTATTAATTAAAGAAGATACAAAACACCAAATTAACAAATGTAAGAAACATCTTAATACAATTCAAAGACGTCCAAATAGCAGCATACCAAAAACAAAAAATAAATAAATAAATACAGAGAAAAACATACAATACAAGGGGCTTAATTATCAAAGAACACCTTCAAAAGATTACATAGTTTAAGGGCTTTTTTTATGACGCATGAGCTTTAAAGAATTGAAGATCACTAAATCTTTCTGGAAAAGTAATAAAGTTGGGGGGGTTATTAAAGAATCTGCATTTATGAATGAAGTAATTGGCCAAAATCACAATATTATTCACCAAAAATTCAACATCACAATTCTGACAAAAGGACAAATATTTTACAGTTTTAAAATCAAAGTCAGGTATTACATACTTACAATACAATACAACGTTTATTTATATAGCACATTTAAAACAACCGAAGTCGACCAAAGTGCTGCACAGAGTATGCAAAACAAAAACAAGTCGACAAGTTTATAAGTTTATAAACAATAAAACAAAATTATAAAACACAAACCGTAAAAATGGATGAGATTCACAAAAAAAAAATAAATAAATAAATAAATAAAAATCATTCCACAGCAAGTCAAGAAATATTAAATGCCAAAGAAAAAAGATAAGTTTTAAGAGTAGACTTAAAAACAGATAATGTTGAGGCAGTTCTGATATGAATTGGGAGACCATTCCACAACTTGGGGCCAACAACAGAAAAAGCACGATCACCTCTGTTTTTGAGACGTGCCCTGGGGACTTGCAATAAGCCAGAATCAGCAGATCTGAGTACTCTTGACTGAGTATAAGGTTGTAACAGATCAGATAAGTACTGTGGAGCCAGATTATGGAGAGATTTATAGACAAACAATAAGATTTTAAAATCAATTCTGTATTTGACTGGCAGCCAATGCAATGAAATCAGAGCAGGCGTGATAGACTCATACTTGCGCTTCCCATAAAGAACCCGAGCTGCAGCATTTTGAACCAACTGCAGACGAGAAACACATGACTGAGAAGCACCGACATACAATGAGTTGCAGTAATCCATTCGAGATGTTACAAAAGCATGCATAACCATTTCAAACTTCTTTAGAGACAAAAATGGCTTCACCTTCGTCAGAAGACGAAGATGATAAAAACAGGACTTAACCACAGCACTTATCTGCTTACCAAATTTAAGATTATTATCAAACCATACACCTAAGTTTTTAGCATATGTAGTGCTATATGGAGCGAGAGGTCCAGATTCTTCAAACTTAACCAATCATAGAGGTCATCCCAGAATTTTTTAGAGAATTTGCATAAATAAAACAAATGTTCCAATGACTCTATGTCTGTTTCACAGAAGGTGCATTCATTACAATCCAAATTAAACCTGTGTCTAAGGAACTCATTACAGGGATAAATATCGTTAATAATTTTAAACTGAATTTCTTTTGCCTTTGGTAGAAGTGGAAAAGAGAGAAATCTTGTTCTAATTCGAACCACTTTATCTTCAGGAAAATCAAAAACAAGGGGTCTCTTCTTTACTTTGGAAGGGAACATCTGTATATTTACTAATGTTCTTAAAACTTTATTTTTACAGCTCTGCTCTGTAAAATTAATACCAGAGATGATTAGATTACCTAATCTTGGTACTACAGATGAATAACACAATGCACTTTTAATCAACTGAACCAAACCAAACCAGCAGGAACAGCTTTCAACAAAGACACATATAAATTCTGAGTACAACTAATATTGCATTTTTCACAAAAAATCATCATAACCAAGGAAATTTCCAACCCCATCCATAATGTGTACAATGGACCAGACACCTTTGTCCATCCATTATTCCATAAAGAACAACTATGTGGCGAAAAGTTGTGTTTGTATATTAATTTCCAATATAATAATACCTGACTATGAAAAGATGACAATTTACACTTTAATTTTGATGGCTCAAAATTACACCTTAAAAGGAAATCAATGCCCCTGAGAGAATCAAAAATTTTAGAAGAAAAATTAAACCAAACAGAATGTTTATTTCTAGGGAAGTCTTGGAGCCACCTCAACTTAAGGGTACCATTCATAACATCGAAATCAATTACGTTCAACCCTCCCTCACTGATCGGCTTCACTACATCTGATTTTCTAATATAATGGTGCTTGTTTTTCCAAAGAGAGAGATGGAGATGTATAGTATTTATTTGCACAAACTATTCGCAGATGATAGCCCACTGTTTGATTCTAATCTCTTGTGTTTTGCTCTCAGAACAATACTTGATTTAAACATGAAGTTATCGCTCTCAATATATGTGGTTTTCAACCAAGGAAACACAGTCCCTTACGTCCCACACACAAACCACTCAAAACTACATTAAGGGATAAAATGCACTCGAGTTACTACCACATGACCCATAACTCAAAGAGACGACAGCACCAGTGTGAATAATGTAGTAAAGAGTAAAACAGTAAGGCAATCGATGCATGATTAATTCACATTATGGGAAAAATGGGACACCATAAACGTGATCCACAACACAGTCCATTTAAGCAAACGAAATTTCATAAACAACTAGTTCAGAAATTGTAGTTATGACATCACGACTAGGGATGTGCGCTGCGATTAATTTGACTGTCGTTTAAATGGAAGTTTTGTATCCGACTAGTCGACTAGTCTAAAAGCTAGAAACCCCCAAAAAACGGCAAAAGAAAAAAAAAAAAACTGTGCGTCTATATAACAGCCCACACTTGAAATATTTAATCTTTGAATCACACTGTCAAATCTCTCAATGAATTCTGCTAAAAATGGTCACAATTATGCCATACGCTTGCCTCGCATTATCATTTAATTTTAGGCAGTCGTTAAACAGAAAAAAAGGAAGAGCATACACTCAACATAAACCAGTGGATAGCTTATTTATTCAGATCGGCTGGAGCAATGCAGAAATGAAAAATCAATCAATAGACTGACAGAATTCTTCATTTTCATATAAGGTTAGCCAACATTTGAAAACACAAGTCAAAAACAATAGGAAAATTTATCAAGCCATTTTAAAATGGCTTTTAAAAATGTACTTCATGTTGGCTATATTGTCTAAAAACAAAACAATGCCCCTTGTACTTACTCAGACCACGCGCATTTGTTCAGTGAATTTAACATGTTAACGTGGTCTGGCGAAAGACGGGACTAGAGGCGATTCTGCACTTGAAAAAAAAAAAAAACACACTTGGCAGGAACTGAAGTCACAGGCACGAGAGATAAGCAAGCAAGCAGACAGTTTCGAAAAGAGCCTGGAAATCCCGTACCACCACTGAAGTGGGTCTTCGTTTAGAGGAATAGACGGCGCGGATGGGATCGCGGACTGCAGCGGATGGTTGTAGTGTATGACATGATTGACATTAGCTGGCTTTGGCTAGCCTCCAAGCTAACGCATACGTGCCTGTATCGAATATGATTACGCATCGCTCCAGTAGAGTTATTGTAAGCCAGTTTGACATTACACAGTTTGCACAAGCTTTTCTGTTTCCATCTCATTCAAAATAATCCCACACCTTGCTGGTCTTTCGCGTGGTCATTTTGAGCTCGCCGCATCTGACACGAAGAAAACGCATGCGAGGTCTGAGGTAAAAATGTAGTTTCCGCCCAGATACTCTTAAAAATATTTATATATTTTGATATTTATTCTTTTTCAAAAGTTTTATTTTAATTTATTTTTTTTTTAAAAATTAAATGTAACGTTAAAATGATGGTAATTTGAATGATAAAATCATGTTTTTTTTTCTCTCTCTCGTGTAATCGACTATTGTTTTCAGTGTCGACTAGCAGGAGCTGTACCGTTTAGTCGACTAGACCCGCATATCCCTAATCACGACCATAAGTTCAATAACATCTGACCACCCATACTTACACATTATAGTCAGACAACATTTGGCAACTATCAGGGGTGTTGTTCTGTAAGACTAAAAGTTAGCCAATCAAAACAGAGGTATCTGCATATCAACATCTTAAAGGTACATTCTGTTTACTTCTACAGCCCAAGGTATACTTCATTATAGAGCTGCACGATTAATCATTAAAATATCGCAATCTCGATTCAGATACCCAAGCAATCTAATTTCTAAATGACAACGATTCGCTCGTGTCTATTAAACCTTTGAAAAAGTCATATCGGAACATTCAAATCTGCGTTCGCGCTGCCGCTGACACAGAGACAGCAGTTACCATGTTTAGGTAAGAAACAGCTTCGCAAACAGTCTTTTCAACCACAAAGTATTATTTCTGTCTTACAATCATTAATGTTATCACAGAAATACTGGGATGAAAGTTTATAGTTCGGATATAAACATTGATGTCTACGGTAGCGATCAAAATAGAGCAAGTCAAATTTTGAAAGTAACTGGTGCTACAAATAACGCTTGTGTCGATTACATCGTTTCACCACTAGGTGACAACAAGTGAATGATAAAAAATGTATTTATCATTGAATCATTCATTCAAACCACTTTTTCATCATTTTAATATTAAAATTGGTGTATTAAATATATTTTAAATATATATTAAAATGTTTAATAATTCAAATTAATTAAACACTTTTAAATGGACTGCAGCAATTAATATTTTGTCACACATTATTTTGTTTAGTTCAGACTGTGGGGGAATCGTGATTCTCAATGTATTCAGAATCGTGCAGCTCTACTTCATTATTTACATGCATGCATTCAGTGTCTGTGGCATAAATGTCATCATACTGTATGTGCGCAGTCATATTTTTCTAATCAGCTGTACGCCGTACACTCAGCTTGTAAGCCCCAATGTTCTTGCACCAATTAAGTAGTTCAAAATGTTCCATCATCGATCTGGCCCATTGTTTCACAGTTTGAAAAAGAAATGGAACAACAAACTACTGGAGATGCAGCAGACTTGTTTGAGGGGGGTTCAGATATTCAAGTAAACATATGTTTTTTTATTGCTCATAACTTCTGGAGAGAAACAGCGCAGACACTGGACAAAGATGAAACTTCCCAGTGTCGAGTGCCTGTGTTTGTTCATGCTATCACTGAGTGCACATGCATAGCTTTATGCATATGCTTAGTTAAAGCTACGGTAACGGTATTATATGTCTTGACGACAGTATAAAGTGTCTATTCTTTGAAATGCTGCTACTTCGTTTAGTTTGCTGCATGCAAATATATCTGCTAGCACAGTACAACTTAAAACTTATATAAATGCAGGAGTGATAAAGAAACATGCATGAATGATAAAATAAAGAGTGGGATGTGTTTGATGTTCAAAAGAGTTATTAAGCGCAACAAACAATGAACAGAATTTAATGACTGACACACAGCCGAAGCATGCACACAGACAGCCGCCTCTCTCAGACAGCATGTGATTGCGAATTCAGATCTCTTTTACATCTTAATACACTTTAATGGTCATATACACACAATTATGTTAAAATGCCCATTGTGTGGAGTATTCATGTAAACACAGTCGGTTATGTGTTAAATTAACATCAACACTTGGGTGGAAACTTAATGTGTGTCAGTATATTAGATGTGTGCAGTTGGTCAAAAGACTCTGATCTTGACTCTTTCACATCTTTAATAAGAATCAATTCATATTAGATTCATACAGCGAAAACTATACAGTGTTTTAGTTAAACACTTGATTATTGAATTTCTGCAGTATTTATTACTACATGTTAAATAAACTGACTGTAGCTAAAAAAAGTAAAGTTTAATTTGTATCTTTGTTCTGTCGTATTTGTCATTTTGTTTGTAAGTTGCTTCTTTGTTCTTGTAAATTAGCTATATTGAGATATGTATTGCTAGCGTGACATTAAAATTTCTCATACTGTGAAATAAGGTTTTGATCATGTCAAAACTGAATCATACTTTTGGCTTAAGAGTCAGAGAAGGTGTAAAATGGTCATGAAAACTCATCATTACTGTTACTATTACTCAGTGATTGCTGTTTTTGAGGCAAGAAAACTAGACTAACATTATAAGTGGACCTCAGGGAAGAAAAAAATAAATAAAGCTGTTGCAGAAGTAGATAATTTGACCACTCTGTAGTACAAATGCCAACAGAGATCCCAAGGACACACTAGCTCTCCGGCCAGAAAATGTTGAGGTCGACTGTCAAACAAAAGCCGTTGCTGTGATTTTTTTTTTTTTTTATCTGGCGACTTGACTAAAAACTTTTGAAATCCTAACAGAATCTACAGTATAAAGCAGATGGCTGAAGAAGAGCTATTACACAGACATGAACTCCAAAAACAAATCATTTTCTCTGTCAAAGTAAACACATTTATCTTCTATGAACAAACATAACAATGTATCTGAAACAGATCATGTGCGTAAGCTTGCTTTCTTGCTTAGCAACATAACAGCAGGAGGAGCTAAACAAGATTTCATTGTGTTTTCCAGGAGTGGACCTCCTTAAACTGGAGCCTTTGACTTATGAAGCCCATTAAATCACTGACGCAGTGTGTGTGTGTGTGTGAGGGCGAGCAGCACATCTGGTTTACATACAGCGGTGTTCTCCTCCAGCTCCTCCCACTGCTTCTTGTAACTTCCCCTGTAATTGTTTGAAGAGATGGTGAAGGTTTTCGCTCTGTGCAGATAAAAACCTCAGATGGCTGAACTCACTGAGCTACCACCATGACTGACTGCTCCTCTCGTGAGCGCACAGCTTAAACTTTAATGTCCCAAATCAAACAATACAGAGAAAAAAAAAACCCTGACAATGCTTGGCTGAACTATCTGTACGAGACCTTGAGTGTATCTGTTGTGTAAATTGTTGCCAGGGTGTTTCAAGCGACTTTCACTAATACACTGCAGTGTGGTTTCTAGGGAGTTTTGGGTGTTTTCTTCCTCTAAAAGAGAGGCCCTCCTTAAGTAAGATACAGTACAGCACACTTTTAAAAATCAAGGTTCCAAAAGGGTGTTTTTGCAGTGTTGCCATAGAAGAACCATTTTCAGTTCCCCGAAGAACCTTTCAGTGAACAGTTCCTAAAAGAACCATTTTGAAGAACATTTGAAAAATCTAATGAATCTTTTCTGCATTTGAAAGGATCCATTGATGTTCAAGGTTCTCCATAGAACCATTGATGCCAATAAAGAACCTTTATTTTTAAGAGTGTATGTCTTGAGTTCCTCCTTCGACATGCGTCTGTGGGATTTTTCATCTGTTTTGTAATCCAGAATCATGTGTCTGATCACTTCACAACAAGCTACATGACTTTACTCATTTTCACAACGTAACAATGCAGGATGAGTTATGCACAGATGTTTAATACAGTTTACCCAAAATGAGCAAAAATAAAAGTGAAGCTTATCTATCATAGCAAACTCCATTATTAATGTCATTAATAAAAAGTAAAATCATAAATGATAATAAAAAAGTTACCAAAAAGGATTAGAAAATATATCATAAACAGTTTTGAAGAACTTACTTCTTGAATTTTAAGAATTGTGTGCGTGTTAATGCTATATACAGTCAAACCAAAATTTATTCAGACACTTTCAACATTTCTCACATTATCACAGTTTATTCACTATAGTTTAGAAAATGGTAATAAAATATGACAAGAACTCAAGAGTTCTTGAATTGTGTCAGAACAAATCCATCTTCATAATGTCAGATAACTTTGATAAAAAGCTATGCAACAAAACATGGTCAGGTCAAAGAGTCAAATCAAATTCTTGGTCCCCCAAGTCACAGTTTACTTTATTTTGCTATCCTCACTTACATAAATTAACTATAGTGTCCTGCACCCACTAGTAAAAAAAAAAAATAAAAAATTATATCTGAATAATTTTTGGTTTGACTGTATATGCTATAATGGGATTTTATGAGATGCTGTAAGCCTGTAAATCCTGTGATTTGTGCATCTTCTGGAGGTGTAAGGTCCCCACATGTGCTCGAGTGTTTTATTTCCAAGGGACATTGTTTCAGTCTGTCTTCAGTACGGATAAAACACAACGTCTCCAAATTTACAAGCGTTTGTCTGTGGAGGACTCGTGTTTGGTTTCCATGGTTTCACACTCACACATAGACACACACTCACACACACACACACACACACACACACACACAGCGGATGAAGGCCAACGTCACAACATCACTGACACACAACTGGAGCTCCACGCTGACTGTTTACTGCCTGATGAAGATCACGTCAGCTCAGCTAATATAGCTTATATAAGACACAACACCATCAATGAACACATTCAACACTTCCTGTTTCTTTAAGAGCGTGACAAACATTTTGAGATTCATAGAAATGGAGTAATGCAATGATTCATTGTCCATACAAGTCTGTCTGTCTATCAATCTGGGACTTTCCGTGTCAAAACTTTTTGTTTGTAAATTTTTGATCTTATTGATAATTTTTCTGAAGAAAGATGATAAAAGCAAAAAATACTAAATGTCCTGGATGTATATTTACTGAGTAATCCACAATTTTGTAGAGGGGGTCAAAAAGACAATTTTCACCTATTGAGCTATTTCTCCACAAAAGAAAGTTGTGAATTTTGCATATTCTGCAAGGGGAATGAAACTTAAGAGCAGAACTGAAGCTTAGGATGCTTTTGCAGACTGTCAGAGTCAGAGAATCACCAACTGCTGTTTACATTGTCTGTTACAGTTTACACTAATGTTTAAATTAAATTAATGACATTAAAACTTAAAGTATGCACTTTGGTAATCTAAAATGCGTTTTGGATGTAATTATAATTTGATTACCACCCATTTAAAATGTAACTGTAATAAAATACAGTTACTCATGTTTTGTAACTAAGTTACATGTATTCTTCATTTTTAAGGCCCTGTTTGGTTAATTTTCAGAGATATTGGGATCTCAATGAGACATCATGTCCAGATTGTTGAATATTACCCATTTTCAGTGGTCAAAAACCAGATGTGAGTCACTTTGCATACAGCTGATATTTATTGTATTTATAGGGGAATGTCTTAAGAATAAATAATGTAGAAACTACAAATGTATCATGTTTCCCTCTATCTAAACAATTGCATACAACATACCTGTCTGAGTGATAAAATTGCACTGAAATGGTCAAGTTGAGGACTATTAACTTGTTCTCAGTAGTTTATTCATAAGATTCTGTATTTGAATCAGTTTTAGGGATGTTTGGAAGAAGGGATTTTTTAATTTTAACAGCTTCTGAAGCTACCAAGAGTTCAGACATGCAGTATCGTAACAACATGTTTGAAACGTTCCATGCCTTTTTAGGCTATGTTTCTGCTCAATAAAACAAAATTTGCCTCACCTTGATTAAGTATTAAAATTTGAAACATTTAAGGTCTCTCACACTTGAAATAATTAATACTGGTTAATTCTGAACTTTGGTTATTCATAATCTGACATGTCACACTTCACATTCCTAAACCCTGGGTTACTGTTATTATTTGCAGTCAACAGTGATGACTAGATGAACACAAATTCACATTTGGTTTTTGACCATTGAAAATGGGCAGGATTCAGTCATTTGGACATGGAGCTGCACTGAGATCCTGATATCTCTGAAACTGAACCATAAAGGGCCTTAAAAATGAAAACAAAACGTTTCTTAGGAAACAGAATCTAAAAGGACATTTAAAAATGTGTTACAGGCATGTCTTATACTCAGACATGTATGTTCTATGCATTTGCTTTGACAGAGGGAAAGAAAACACATTAATAGTTTCAATATTATTTGTTCTTCAGACATTATCAGACTCATTCAAACTCTTTAAAAGAAAAATTATCATCTGTATGCGAAGTGACCCACATTTTATTTGTGACCACTGAAAAATTGTACAATTTAATAGTTTACTCTCGGAGTCAAATTGACTTCCTAATATCTCTGAAACTGAACCATATATGAGCCAAAAATAAATAAATAAATAAAAATGAATGAATGGGGATACTAAAAAAAGGTTTGTTCAGAACTAAAATATAATAGGACATTAAGATATCATTAATACTTCTGGAGTTAGACATGCAAACTTTGGAAAAAAAAAATACTGGAAAGTGTTTTTACCAGGAAAAAAACAAGTTCAATGAATGAAACTTTTTGCCTGGGGCCTCTGGTTGAGTTGACACAAAATGACACATCCATCTATCTATCTATCTATCTATCTATCTATCTATCTATCTGAGGATCTATTATATATGTATGTATATACAGTGGGTACGGAAAGTATTCAGACCCCCTTAAATTTTTCACTCTGTTATATTGCAGCCATTTGCTAAAATCATTTAAGTTATTTTTTTTTTCCTCATTAATGTACACACAGCACCCCATATTGACAGAAAAACACAGAATTATTGACATTTTTGCAGATTTATTAAAAAGGAAAAACTGAAATATCACATGGTCCTAAGTATTCAGACCCTTTGCTCAGTATTTAGTAGAAGCACCCTTTTGATCTAATACAGCCATGAGTCTTTTTGGGAAAGATGCAACAAGTTTTTCACACCTGGATTTGGGGATCCTCTGCCATTCCTCCTTGCAGATCCTCTCCAGTTCTGTCAGGTTGGATGGTAAACGTTGGTGGACAGCCATTTTTAGGTCTCTCCAGAGATGCTCAATTGGGTTTAAGTCAGGGCTCTGGCTGGGCCATTCAAGAACAGTCACGGAGTTGTTGTGAAGCCACTCCTTCGTTATTTTAGCTGTGTGCTTAGGGTCATTGTCTTGTTGGAAGGTAAACCTTCGGCCCAGTCTGAGGTCCTGAGCACTCTGGAGAAGGTTTTTGTCCAGGATATCCCTGTACTTGGCCGCATTCATCTTTCCCTCGATTGCAACCAGTCGTCCTGTCCCTGCAGCTGAAAAACATCCACACAGCATGATGCTGCCACCACCATGCTTCACTGTTGGGACTGTATTGGACAGGTGATGAGCAGTGCCTGGTTTTCTCCACACATACCGCTTAGAATTAAGGCCAAAAAGTTCTATCTTGGTCTCATCAGACCAGAGAATCTTATTTCTCACCATCTTGGAGTCCTTCATGTGGGCTTTCATGTGTCTTGCACTGAGGAGAGGCTTCCGTCGGGCCACTCTGCCATAAAGCCCCGACTGGTGGAGGGCTGCAGTGATGGTTGACTTTCTACAACTTTCTCCCATCTCCCGACTGCATCTCTGGCGCTCAGCCACAGTGATCTTTGGTTTCTTCTTTACCTCTCTCACCAAGGCTCTTCTCCCCCGATAGCTCAGTTTGGCCGGACGGCCAGCTCTAGGAAGGGTTCTGGTCGTCCCAAACATCTTCCATTTAAGGATTATGGAGGCCACTGTGCTCTTAGGGACCGTAAGTGCAGCAGAAATTTTTTTGTAACCTTGGTCAGATCTGTGCCTTGCCACAATTCTGTCTCTGAGCTCTTCAGGCAGTTCCTTTGACCTCATGATTCTCATTTGCTCTGAAATGCACTGTGAGCTGTAAGGTCTTATATAGACAGGTGTGTGGCTTTCCTAATCAAGTCCAATCAGTATAATCAAACACAGCTGGACTCAAATGAAGGTGTAGAACCATCTCAAGGATGATCAGAAGAAATGGACAGCACCTGAGTTAAATACATAAGTGTCACAGCAAAGGGTCTGAATACTTAGGACAATGTGATATTTCAGTTTTTCTTTTTTAATAAATCTGCAAAAATGTCAACAATTCTGTGTTTTTCTGTCAGTATGGGGTGCTGTGTGTACATTAATGAGGAAAAAAATGAACTTAAATGATTTTAGCAAATGGCTGCAATATAACAAAGAGTGAAAAATTTAAGGGGATCTGAATACTTTCCGTACCTGCTGTATATATATATATATTAGGGGTGGAACAGTACACAGATGTCACGGTTCAGTACGTACCTCGGTTCGGGGGTCACGGTTCGATACGATTTCAGTACAACAGGAAAAAAAAATCTACTATACTCAGTTTCTTTTCATTTATTTTGAACAGACAGTAGTACAAATTACATTTTTTTCTAACAAGATGTGAAAATACTAAATATTATTACAGTGTTATATATATAAAATCTGCAGTACATATATACATACTAGGAATAATTTCTTAAATATATTTGATTTAGTTTACAGATAAACAAGGGGGAAAAACAGTGCGACACGTAACGTAGCCTATATATGCTGAGTTTCAGTTAATTTTTGTGCTGGTATAAGGAAACAGTTGAAGTGATCGCGCCCGAGCACACACACACACATACATACACACACACACACAGACACACAACACATCAGTTCCAGCACTGCTAACTTGACAGCACAGTTGGAACTTTATCAAAATAAAATACAGTGAACCAAACATCAGCGCGCCCGCCTCTGTGTCACTGTTGAAACACGACTGGATTACAAAGCCTATCATTTACATCATAAATAACAGTTTAGCATTCAGATACGTTACATCGCAAATATGGAAATATTATGGAATATTTGGATTTGTGCTGAATGAGAGAGGTAGGATACACGAGCACAAAGCCCCATTTCGCAAACAGTTGAGTGCCCAAGCCTTTAAAGTACACTCCTTTATCAGTCTATGTGAGAGACACATTCAGAATCAGCACATGGTCACTGTCTGGGGGCTTTGTTTTCAAGTGCCCAACTCATGGCATTCACCTGTTCTTCTGCTGGCGGTTATCAAACAGCGTTGCATTACTGCGGGCGCCCCCTTCTGGACTGGTGGTGAATTGCCTGTATTCGTTGTAAGGCCTCATGCACCGAACCGAGATGTCCGTACCGTGACGGTTCGATACGAATACATGTATCGTTCCACCCCTAATACATATACATATTATATATATATATATATATATATATATATATATATACATACACTATATATATATATACATATATATATATATATACACATACATATTATATATACTCACAGTCTTACAATTTACACATTTACAACAAACAAGTAAACAAAGTAAACAAACAAACAAGCAGACCCACTGGGATTGTAGACACAATTGTAGACAATGGGTAAAGGTTTTTAATGTGCTGCTGCTTGGAGTTTCCTTAGAGAAATACGCTTCCAGAGAACCTGCGGCATTACATGACCTTTATTACGCCCGAGTTTGAAATGTGCAGCTGTTTTGTAAAAAGGTAACAATATAACTGCATCACATCAAAATCAGCTGAAACTGATCCTAAAGGCATTTTTTCATGCAGGCCCATTCAGAGATCATGAACTTAGTGTTTTAATGAAATGGTTTTTACTTCTGTTCTGAAAACTCTTTTTTCAGTAGCTTAAATGAACAATTCAACCATAAATACAAGTTTGTTTTCATTTACTAAGCACATATGCATTTTTTAATTATCAAAATTTTGAAGTTTAGGTGAACTATCCCTATAAAAAACATGAATAGGAGCCCTAAGATATTTACCTCACACAGTTCCCTAACAGTCCTGCATCAAAGTGTAAGGATCTGAGAGATTTTATGAGGCTTTTATGTCTTTACAGCACAAAGAAAACAGAAAGAGAGCGAGAGAGAACTTGGGAGAGAAAGTGAGTGAAACTAGAGCGACAGCAGAAGAGGGGGAAGGCCTCCAGAATCACTGTACTCACGTACGAGTGTGTGTTTGGGAGGAAGGAGTGGCTACAGAGCCGCTAAATGAGAGAGAAACCACTGGGAGAGCACATCCACACATGCAGAAGAGATTGAGCAGCCAAACTCTGATTTATGAGACGTGAACCCGTCGACAACAGCGCGACCGCTGGGAAAAAACACTTCAATTCAGCCCTAATTACTCACATACGGCTGTGACATCAACAAGGAGCCTAATTCACAACACATGGCCTCTCTAACAACATGCATCATCTACAGATACTTCACATATCTGCAGAAGAACATGCTTAAGATACCAGTACACTCTCTAGACTCCATACACAAGCATATTCATTTACCTTAGTTTGACTGCAAAGTATTATTATTTTTTTTTTTAGCCTTGAACCACAATGCATCACTCAGGCATTGCGTAACATTTTTAATAAAGTTACATTTATATCAATCTCAAATCAAAAAGCATCTAAACGGTCACTTACTACGGGTGAGCATGCAGTGCATTTGTCAAACGCCAAACTTGCAGGAAGAACGTTGTCAAATCTTGACAGGAATCCTCGAATCTGGAAAGAAAACAAATGATTTTAAGGCACAGAATCAGTATCAGAATCAGAAAAATATTCCTTAATCTCTAGCGCCACCTGGTGCTTATCAGTAAAGACAGCAGGCAGCAAATATTAGAAAAACCATCTTCTGTTTCATCTTAACCATCATGCTCAGTTTAGGGTCAGAGACCCTTCAGCCCTTTTTAATACGTGAAAAACATACATTTCAGTATCAGTGTAATATTTCATGGGTTTTCTTATCTTATGTAAAATGACTATTAACAAAAAATTCAGCTTGATAATACTTGTCATGTATCTTCCATGAAAAGTGTTACATTACTTAGGTTTGTTGTCAGAGAAAAATAAACAAAGAATTTTAACAAATCTTCTTCCGAAAACAATGTTTATTTTGAAATGAATATTCTGAAAGGAATGAACTTACATAACTACATATTTTTCAAATGACAAACTTTATGTTACTTTAAGTTTTGCAAACCATGTCCAATTTTGAAGCTGTTAAAGAGAATGCCCAGCCTTATTTCACACTAAATATTTTAAGCTTTAAAATTATAATTATGCCTATTTAGGACAATTTCATTTTTTTTTTTAAATTTACATTTTTAATGACATTAGGGTAAAAAAACAAAAAAAAAACAGTTTGAACTGTATGTTAATTTTTTTTTAAGTAATGCTGTATGAAATGTTGAAAAAATTTTTTTCTTTTTTTCCAGTAACCCTAACCCCTGATGTCATTAAAAATGTCAATAAAAAATGCAATTGTCCTAAATAGGCATAATTATACTTTTACAGCTTAATTTTTTTTTTTTTTTTTGCTTTATTTTTTGGTACACGTTTTGGCAGGGAAAGTACAATATAAAAATCTATATTCTTGCAAAAAACAGACAGACATTTTTTCTGCAAATAAATATAAATGATTATTAGTCATTTTGGCATGAAAGCCACCTCACGCTCATCTAACAGCACATTCCACAACAGCAGAGCAAAGTGCTTTCTTGTGACGTAAAAACGGCAGGCAAATGGTAGAGCGCTGTGTTCAATTACAGTCACGTATCTCTCACCGCATGTATGCGTCTCAGGAGTTACTGCTGCCGGCTGATCTTAATTGAAAGCAAATTAAAGCAAGTGCCTGAGGGAAAGATAAGAGGGGCATGAAGATTACCAGGCGTTTATAGGCGGCCGATGCATTACACACTACCCATGAATCCATGCGCTCCAGCGCAAGACACTTTGATGTAAATCCACATTTATGGAGTCAAATCCACCAAATAAGAGACATTCATCTGCTGTTCAAATCTGTTCAAAAATAATTACTTTTTAAATCAAATTGAGGGGAAGAATAAATCAGTGAACTGAAATTGTGAAGTTTGAGCATGAGATATCAGAACATTTGCATACAGCAGCTTCAAAAAATACACACTTCAAACACTTTAAAATGAATGTCAATGCAACAAAATACGAAACCAAATGTCAATATTGCTGAAGAAAGATGCCTAAAGTGTAGTGCTGAACATGAAGACTTTGTGTTTGTGGATGCTGGTGGTTCATGTGATTTTCTACACCTCTGGTTCCTCTTTTATAACACCTGTGTGAACTTCAGGAGTTACTGTTAATGACTCTAAGTCAGGAGTCGCCCCCCCCCCCCCCCCCCCCCTTCTCTATTTATACAGTACATAAACATTTTTGAAAAAAAAAAAAATGGAATTTCATGCAAATAGTTTCTTAAGATTTTTTTCATAAATTGTTTTTTAAACTTTTCAAACGTTTCTTGAATAACAGATATACAGTCTGACCATACTGAACACCGCTGTGTGTGTGTGTGTGTGTGTGTGTGAGACAAGGCCAATGCATTAAAGCCATTCAGTTTAATCACCGTTCTATATGCACTGCTTTAATTGATACACGCGCACACACACATACACCACTCGCACACAGAGATCGGAGAACTCGCTGTGCAAAAAGTAACATTCAGAAGCTCATAAACTTCTTGTCGGAGCTGCCACGCGACTTCTATTAATCGATACTGAATTGCTACATTATATTTCTCAGCAACGAGGGGAGAAAAATCGCTGTTATTTTAAGTAACTAAATTGTAACTTCATTGTTTGTAGAGAGAGACACAGACGCAGACAATTCACACATCTCTCTCTCTCTATCAAAATGGCCATATTTGAGAAAAAAAATTGGAGTAGTTTGCATCACTGGATTCAATTTCTATCGAATTGCATTAAGGTTTTGTAGGGGTTTGTTCAGTGATTAAACATCTGGGCTGGTATTTGAAAGGTTTATAGGTTCAACTTCAGGATCCATGAAACATTACGTTTTTTGATCGAGATAACCCCAGAAGAACTGAAACTGTGATGAGTGCACTGCAAAACAGCTTACAGAGACACTGGACTTCACATGGTTTCACACTGTGCTCTGATTCCAGTTCTTAACACAACACAGGTACATGTTGCATTCTGAATGTCATCACTGTATTCAGAGATATTAGTGTAAACGATCAGTTTACTCAGGTCAATTACTGTCACAACACCTGTCATGTTAGTTAAGGTCAACTAGCTTATGTCTTATATCTAAAATATAGTAGTCAACATTTGAAGTGGATCAAAATCTTTCATCAAACAATACCTATTGTCTTAGGACAACTTTGAGGAACTTTTTTAATCCACTTCAAATGTTGACTACTGTAGTTTAATTACCACATTGAGTGCAGAGGTTTGTTAATGCCTCAATGTAAGAATGATAGGTGTTTTCAGTGGATAGATATTTGATTTTCAATATACACTATAGCTGAAAAGTTTGAGGTTGGTACAATTTTAAAAAGTTTTTTAAAGAAGTCTTACCAATGCTTCATTTATTTGATTAAAAATACAGTAAAACTGAGATATATTATTTCAGTGTAAAATAGCTGTTTTCTATATGAATATCTGTTAAACTGTAATTTATTTCTGTGATCAAATCTGTATTTTCAGCATCATTACTCCAGTCTTCAGTGTCACATGATCCTTCAGAAATCATTCTAATATGCTGATTTGCTGCTCAAGAAACATTTCTGATTATTATCAATGTTGAAAACAATTGTGCTGCCCAATATTTTTGTGGAAACCATCATACATTTTATTTTTAGGGATTCACAGATGAATAGAACGTTCAAAAGAACAGCATTTACTGAAATAGAAATCTTTAGTAACATTATAAATGGCTTTACTGTCACTTTTGATCAATTTAATGTGTCCTCAATGAACAAAAGCATTAATTTCTTAAAAAAAAAAAAAAAATTAAATGAAATCAAACTTTTTGACATAATGACACAACAAAAATAGAAACCAAACAACAAAAAACCTGTTGCTTGTTATGGATGGTAAACGAACCAAACAGGGAAGAGCTGCTGCTTCATCTGACCAGCACTGCTCTCATGCACACTATGATAATATTGCTCACTAGAGGAGCACAGAGCTCTGGTTTATAGCGCAGATGAACCTTCAAACCCTCAGAGCAGATACGCTGCAGTTCTCCACAAATCCAGACGGGGCCAGTGTGAGCTAAAGAGACCAATCACCCATCATGACTGTGTGCCATGTAGTCATGTCGAGCCCAACGTAACTTTAATGCAAGAAAGGTCAGAACACTAAATCCCATCAAGAACAATTTATGAGGTCGGGATTATAATGACCCAGGCGTCACGTGTCCTGTTTGCCAACGTCTGCCACTGTGTTGAGGCTAGTCACAGTCAAGAGAGCTTTCCTGATTAATCGCATTATGCTTAAGACGACGCATATTTGCAATTCTGGGTTCTTGAGGAGGGGAGCTTTATTTCTGAAGGGGCATATGCATGCTGCACGCTGGTGGAGCTAATAACCCAGAGAGCAGCTCTTTGACGTCTGTAGCTGCGTCATTAGCCCCCTGTGTGTGTGTGTGTGTGTGTGTGTGTGTGGTTTGTTTCATGCAGGGGGCTCTTCCAACACCGTGCTAAGCTTCAGCACACAGGCAGGGGGTCCTGCTGTGCCACTTTATGAATTATAGCGAGACTGTGAGATTGGAAGTTCCAACAAATAGCAATATAAACAACTACATATAAATACAAGTGCACACAAGCACAACGGCTATATGTTGGTGTTTTTACAATGTGACCTTTAAAAGGAATCATACACTGAAAAAAAAGGTGTACACTCTAAAAAAAAAAAAAGGTTCTTCAGCGGTTCTTTGGGGAGGTTAAGGTGCTATAGAGCACCACTGCTGTTCATAAAGAAGCCATTAAGCCAGCCATTAGGTTTTTTAACTGTGTTTGCACTTGGATGGGATTAATGCAGAAAACAAATTCCAAGTATGGGTTACCATACTTGCCCACACCAATTCTGCAGTAAATTAAACTTAATTTACTAAATGTAGATCAGATTTTAATTTATAAAATACATACATATATATATATATATATATATATATATATATATATATATATATATATATATACACACACACACACAATATTTTTTTTATTTAATGAACACACACAAAATAAAATGTCTCTGTAACTCATTTACACATACAATATAAAAGTAAAATCAGTAAAGAGTTAAAGCTCTGGTGTTGAATTATGCTCAACCAGTTCTCCAGTACAGTAGGTCGTGATAATGCTCTTAAGGAGTTATTCGCCATCAAAGAAGAAGAAGGTGTTACATTCGGGACATTTACGTACTTTGCGCGCCTAAACGGGCTGAAACTTTTCTCACAGTCGCCATTTTCTTTGACCCGCGACGCGGATCACACGAGGACAGAAAATACAGAGATTAAGTGTTTTGTGTTATTCACACAGTATTAATTTTACAACATCACATTGTTTTAGAACGATATTTATGTGCTGTGTGTGAGGGTCGCGGTGCGGAGCTGACGAGGAGGTTGCTTTTTAACAGAGATAACACTGAAAGTAAGTGTTTTATTTCATTTACAATATGTATTTTATAACATATTGATTTATAGTGATATTTATATGCTGTGCGCGTTTAAACGGCCGAAACTTTTCTCTCAGACACATTTCCTTTGACTCACGGTGCAGACAGAGGATTTAACAGAGACAACACTGAAAGTAAGTGTTTAGTCTCATTTACATGTGTATTTTATGACGTTATATTATTTTATAATGATATTTTTGTGCTGTGCAGTCCTAAACTTTTCTCAGAGACATAATTTTCTTTGACTCGTGATACTGAGAAGACTGAGATGATGTTACTTTTTGGAAAACACCAAAAGTAAGTGATTTACCTCATTCACAATATGTATTTATAACATCATATTGTTTTACAAAGACATTTATGTGATGTGCGCTCCTAAACTTTTCTCAGAGAGACATTTGCTTTGATTCACGATGCGGAGCAGGCAAAGAGGTTACAATTATCAACAAGAGACCTAAAGTAAGTGTTATACCTCATTTACAAGGCTTTTTTAACATCATATTGACTAATCAAACCATTGTAAACTTGAATGCCTCGTGACCAAATGTCATATCATATCATGAAGCTTGTACATTGAGTTATTTTGATGTCGATTTACTGGATTTGAGTGCTATTTTCGAATATTAATTTGAATAACTCTTTACAGTATACTCAAACTTTCTATTTTGAGTGAGTTAAAAAAAATTAAAAAGTGATTTTGTCACCTCATAAGATATGACACATGACTTACATAAGCTACTTTTAAATTTTAAGTTTTTGTGGGTGCTTTTTTTAAGAATGTGTTTTGTGTTCATCAAAAGTGAGTTATATGGGTTTGGAATTACATTTTGAGTAAATTATTCCTCTAATGTTACAGATGGTTCATTCTGGAATAACTGAAAAATCAAAAGGAAATTTGTTTGAGTATAAAATCATCCGTACATTGTCAAGTTGGATGAAAAGTAGGGCTTTCTAGTAGGGCTGCCCTCGACTAAAGATTTTCTAAAGAATTTTTTTTTTTTTTGCAACGTTTTATTGACAGCCCCCATTTTTAACAATTTAACTACCCCAATAGGTTGATGCTGGAGAAAATGAACAAAGCATCAGGGAACATCTGCGTGTAATGAAGGAGGAAACAGAGAAGCTTAAACCAAACGTAGAGCTCCTCAAAGAAAGGATGGTGCTGATAAAATGCAATCAGACAAATCGTGTGTCCAAATATAGCACAGATGAGACTCTCTCTGAGTTCCTGTGTTTCAGACTGGCCAAAATGCTCAGTGCAGTAGTGTGTTAATTGCCTCTTTATTTAATTGTATGAGTTATGACTATATTTTAATACATGTCTTTCCTCCTTTGTCTTCCTCTTAACATAAGCTCCTTTCGGATCTGTGAGACCACGCCAATGTTGATGTGGACCAACAAATTCTCACACAGCTCTCTGTAATGACACCCCAAGTCCTTCAAGTTTTGCGGAGTCCCCTGAAGGAGAATTTCAGGTGCATGATTGATGACTGTGAAGATGGCAGACTGAAAAAAGGTAATTAAATCATTACTGCTTAGTTTTTCATTGTGCCACTGACTGACACCCTGCCTCTCTGCTTGAGATCATACCTGTCTTTTTTCCTGCATTTATCTGTCTTACACACAGTAATGGATGTAAAAAAAAAAAAAAAAAAAAAATGGGTAAAAGCATCCACCATGTTATGTTAATCTAATGAGGTTATTTTGTTTAAAGGCTTGGAAGCAGCTATTCTGCTCTTGCCTGACAATCTAATCAAAGCACTACACTTATTGCACATTTTGTTATTCAGATGATTTCAATGCAAACATTAGTTTTTTGTTTGTTGGTCTACACAAACTATGCTATCAAACTGAAGATAAATTTTGTTCATTTTCAGTTCATGGCCAAAAGTATTAGAGCAGTTGTATGACAGTAGTTAAAAGTAATTTAACTCATAAGGTTTGCCTTGCAAATAAATGCTATCATCCCCTCTCCCCCAGGGCCATTCTCAGACCAGTCCATCCCAACACCTAAGATGAAGCTTAAAGGTTGTAGGGAGGGTCATCTCATGCAGTATGACCACATTGTGCTCACGTTGGATGGACAGGTAATCACAGAGGAGAGCGAGGACACCTCGACGGCACTGGGACTCCTCCTGTAGCAGCGGTTCTCAACTCCAGTCCTGGCAACCTGCCCCCACATGTTGTACATGTCTCACTTATTTAACACACCTGATTCAGATCATGAGCTCGTTAGAAAAGAGCTCCATGAATGAACTGTGCTCTGACTGACATGGTCCCTACACAGTGTCCCTACACGGAACATTCCTTCACAGATTTACACTACTTCCTGTCACTGTAAGTCAATATTCTATATTTCTGGGCCTCTTCCAGGTCTAGTTGCAGTTTCTATTGTTTTTTAAATCCTGAAGGACTTACAGAAATGTTAGTACACTGTTGACAGTGAAAGAGTGAAAGATACTGTAGTTCTTCAGAGTGTACAACTTGTTTTGCACATGATTGTGTATTATTAATTTTCACTAATTTCACTCACTCACTATTAAAGGGATACTCCACCCCAAAATGAAAATTTTGTCATTAATCACTTACCCCCATGTCGTTCCAAACCCATAAAAGCTTCGTTCGTCCTCGGAACACAATTAAAGATATTTTAGATGAAAACTGGGAGGCTTATGACTGTCCCATTGACTGCCAAGTAAATTACACTGTCAAGGCACAGAAAAGTATAAAAAACATCGTCAAAATAGTTCATCTGCCATCAGTGGTTCAATCTGAATTTTATGAAGCGACGAGAATACTTTTTGTACGCAAAGAAAATAAAAATAACGACTTTATTCAATAATTCGTCTCCTCTCTGTCTCTCCGCATCACCATAGCGCCATTTTGAAAGAATACAGCTGGACGCAAACTACGTACACTATTCTGTGTCAGCTACGATACATTTTCTACGTGCATTTACGCTTTGATTTGAACCAAAACAGCGCATCCTTGTGGTGCGGTAGACACAGAATAGTGTATGTAGTTTGCATTCAGCTGTATTCTCCAAAATGGTGCTACGCTGACACAGAGAGAAGACAAATTATTGAATAAAGTCGTTATTTTTATTTTCTTTGCATACAAAAAGTATTCTCGTCGCTTCATAAAATTCAGATTGAACCACTGATGGCAGATGGACTATTTTGACGATGTTTTTTATACTTTTCTGTGCCTTGACAGTGTAATTTACTTGGCAGTCAATAGGACAGTCACAAGCCTCCCGGTTTTCATCTAAAATATCTTAAATTGTGTTCCAAGGACAAACAAAGTTTTTACGGGTTTGGAACGACATGGGGGTAAGTGATTAATGACAAAATTTTCATTTTGGGGTGGAGTATCCCTTTAATGTTAAAAAAACTAGATTTTCCAAATAAAGTAAAGAACTAATATAGGCCTAAGACCGTAGGTGAAAAAGTTACCTGATTACAGGGCTACAGTATATTTATGTAAACCAGGACTCTCTCTTCTTCAAAAATGTACATATTTCAAACTTGTTGCATTATTTTGTATGTGTATAAAACAACAACTCCCAGTATATTGTGATGTTGTATATGTATATTACCTGGCTTGTCAGCACTCATTTTATTTGCTGCTGAAAGAAATAAATTAAAAGGTTTTGAAAGTGTGATGTATTTTGTTTTCTCAGTGAGCATTTAGTACAGGATTTTTAATCTTTAAAGCTGCAATTTGGTAATAAACGATTAGTTATCATTCATCTTTTAAGTAAAAGTGTCATTTATAACCATATTGGCTCATCTGTGGTAGTCATATATGGCACCTCTAATGGTTCGGTATAACACAATTTGACAAATGTGCTATAAAGCTTCTTATCTTTAAGAATATGTGCCATATAGTACCAAACGAGGTGTCCCTATGATTAAAAGCCAACACCATTTTTGAGAAAAAGTGCTATATGGCACATATTATGGTTCTAAATAGCACCATTTGACAAAGTGCTATATGGCACCTCTAATGGTTCTATATAGCACCTCTTATGGTGCTATATAGCACCATTTGAAAAAGGTGTTATATAGCATCTTTAAGAATAGGTGCTATATAGCACCAAAAGTGGTTCCCCTATAATTACAAACCAAAGAACCACTTTTATTTTTTAAGAGTGTAGGATTTACTTTTCACATTACTTATTCTCACACAGAAACTGCTAGTAAATTTCACACACACAAAAAAATACAATAAACAGCAAGAAACACATTGAATTAAATGTGAAATTTTGAAATAGTATTGTCTTGTAAAACATTCGGTAACACTTTATTTCAGGTGTCCTTGTTAAGGCACGTTCACACCAAGAACGATAATTATAAAGATAACGATATTAGTGTCCACACCAGCAGACAATATCGTCTGTTAATTCTAAGTGCACGCTCGTCTGCCGCTTTAAATTCTCGAGAAAAAATCGTTCTGTAAATTATTCCGACGATATTGTTTCTCTGTGCCTTTATTGTGTGGATATATTGAGAACGATTTTTAGAACTGTATCTTTATCGTTATCTTAATAGTTATCGTCCTTGGTGTGAATAGGCCATTACACGTTACATGTAATTACTATAGTATTAGCACAAAATTCTGCATAATTATATGCAACAACCCTAAACCAAACCCTAATCCTAAACCTAACCCTATAGTAAGTATATGTTGTTAATTAATATTACGCAGTACTTAAATGTATAATTACAATGTAACAAGGACACTTTAAAATGAAGAAAGCTTTTGATACAATTGATCACCGTTTATTAATCAGTAAATTGGAAAATTATGGCATCAGAGGGGTTGTACTTGATTGGATGAAAAGTTATATAAGTCACAGACTTCAATTTGTACAAATTGGGGAATATAGATCAGAGTGTTTAGTATCACATGTGGAGTTCCACAGGGGTCGATTTTGGGTCCAAATTTATTTATATTGTATATAAATGACATATGTAGGGTGACTAATCTCTTAAAATTTGTGATTTTTGCTGATGATACTAATATTTTCTGTGCTGGGGAAAATTTGCAGCAGCTTGTGGAGGTGGTCACAGCAGAAATGAATAAGATAAAAATGTGGTTTGACTTGAATAAATTATCGATAAATTTAGATAAAACTAAATTTATGCTGTTTGGAAACCGCAAAACTGATACACAAGTAAAAGTAGCGATTAATAATGTTGAAATAGAAAGAGTATATGAAAATAAATTTCTGGGAGTGATTCTTGATTAACATTAAACACGTGAGAGCAAAAGTAGCATGGAGTATTGGAGTTATGAGGAAAGCAAGGCATGTATTGAATGAGAAAGCACTTTATATTTTGTATAGTTCACTTGTATGGTCATATTTAAATTATTGTGTTGAAGTATGGGGCAACACCTACAAAACCACCCTACAAACATTAAGTACAATACAAAAAAGAGCAATTAGGATAGTAAATAAAGTAGGATATTATGAACATACCAATTTATTGTTTTTAAAAGCACACACTTTAAAGTTTAACAATCTGGTAAAATTTAAGACTGCACAAACAGTTTATAAAGCAAAAAATAAACAGCTTCCTGGAAATATACAACAATTCACAGATAGACTGGGGTGTTATAATTTGAGAGGGGCTTTAAATATGAGACGACAAAATGTACGGACAAAAATTAAAAGTATGTGTATTTCAATTTGTGGGGTGATATTGTGGAATAGATTAAATTAATATAGCAAAGAAAGTGTTAATATGTTGTAATTTAAAAGAAGGTATACAATATTTATTTTTGATAAATACGTGGGGGGTGAGAATGAGAATTTTCAACATTGTTGTTAATGCTGCTTGATTTTGTTTCTGTTTGTCTTCTTTAACTTAATAGATAGTGTAGGACGTAATTTAGTGTAGTATTTCTGTATTATTCAAAATGGTATGTCTGATTTATCAGGGCTGATTGTGATTTGGTATTGGTAATTATTGAGGGTAGGATCTGATAAGCCTAGGGCTTCTACCTACCCTTTTCTTTTTATTTCGAACGGGTTGAATTATATGTTAAAATAAAAGTTTGTATTTGTTGATTTAGTTTTTAGTTTATTGTTATTCATTTGTATATTTATTATGTGTTTTCCTTTTATATATATTTTTTTTAATAGTTAGAAATAAAATAAAATAAATAAATAAATAAATAAAGTGTAACCAAATATTCTCCAACTGACGGTTTTATTTACAACTTTACATCTTTGAAAAATCTTGTTTTTACAGTGCATATGAAAAACAGGATAATCTACCTAACAGGCAGTTTTTCCCTATTGCTCGGTTCTCATTCAGAACCAGTTCCATTTAAAATACTGGAAACAGAATGATTGTCATGACATGCAGTTCTGTTCACAGGTTTTGAACAGCTGTGTTCCTCCACTGATTTGAACAGAGTAGGGATGTAACGATAACTGGTTTGATGATAAAATTCTCCACGGTTAGTATTACCGTTTCATATTTTAATTATTATTAAAACCGTATTCGATTACTGTGATTTAAACAACTCACGATAAATAAATACTGTCCAGTATAAAGCACAGTTTTAAGTAACAGTCTCACGTGCGCACAGCAGCAGAGTAGTTTTGTTTTGAGTGAAAATTGGGCGGAAAAGCTGGGAGGTTTTAAAAGAGTGCTAAGGGAATTATACAAATGAATATATGAATGAATTAATTATATGAATGTACCTCTGAAGGTTCTGACTGTCTTCAGAAACGATTTAATGGCATTTTGTTTTCATCTTTGCTCCATCTAATATCTAAAGGAAGTGTTCTTAATCTCAATGCTGCTTTGTCAACAGAGTTTACAGGAAACAGCTGTATTCAGCTTTTCCATAAGCGCCACCTGCTGTCAGAGAGTGGATTTACAGACACTTATATTTACATTCAGCCTGTGTGCAGTTTCTGTCTGGCCAAAAACGGACCGAATTTACATGCCCTGCTGTAAATTTTGACCGGTTGATGTAAAAGAAGCTTATGTGGATTCTACACATTTAAACAATTCAGATAAGTTATGTAGAATTATTTATGGAGCAAATACATATAATCATTTATTAATCAATTATCATTTTGTCTCAACCCGTTTCTTTATTTAAAGGCTGAAATGTGAGGTTTACCTTTTTATGAAACTTTTTCAAAGCATTATTTGAACATTTACATTAGATATTTGAACATGCTATTAAACTGTTGTCAGTCAAGTTGTCATTTAAAATCCGAACATCATTGGTAATGTTATTGTTTTATTGATTATGCAAACAAAAAGTCATTTTATTTGTTGTTTGTTGATTTTTAAATATAAAACTTGAAGTGATTTATGTGTCGGTACTTTTTGAACATCTCCAGCACATTTTAACAATACCGTGATAATACTGATAACTGTGATAATTTTGGTCACTATAATCGTGATAAGAAATTTTCATACCGTAACACCCCTAGGACAGAGAAGACTCTCCGTTTCACAAATTGAATCCACAGCATCAGCAAAACAAATGATGCTGCTGAGCTGTGAGCGCAGAGCCTGAACTCAACCTGATGAGCTGAAGATGACCAGCGAAGCCCGATTCACAAAAAATGACTTCAGTCTGTTCGTTTTAAAGAATTGTTCAAATCACAATCATTACAAGCAATTAGGATTAATCAAAAAGCGGGGAATTGTAATTATGAGGAATCGGAATCAGTTCCACATAAGCCCTAATGTTCATCCCGGCAAGAACAATTTATGAGTCCAGGGATTATAATGATCCAGTCGCTGCAGTTCACACCTCAAATCTTCTTGCCCTATACATCCAGACCATTTATTTCAACTAAATGGCATCTTATTCAAAAATCGTTAGGGTTACGACATCGAAACCATGAGCTCATTAACATATGGATGCCCACATTTACATCAACAACAATTTAGTAATTTAGCAACTGGCCCATATCAGAGGTCATATCAATACCATATCAAAGGCACAGTTCACTAAAAAAAATGGTAATTCTCAGAATAATGGCTTTTATGTTCCACTGAAGGAAGAAAGCCATACAGATTTAGAATGACATGAACAACTTAAATGATGATAGTAATTGGGTGAACTATCCCTTTAAGACTTTAGTATTTAAATGACCTCTGATATGATTGGCTAACCTCTGTGCAGGCGTAATTCACACTGTCGATCACTTGGAAGGGCCAAGTCGCTCAATACCGAAGTGTACAGTATCTTTTGTAAAGATGCCTATTTAAAGATCACACTACATTCAAGTTACAGCACACATTTCATGAGATGCATTCTGTGGGAATTGAACCCATGAGCTTGGTGTGACATGTTATATGTGAAGGCTAATGAGATCTGACATGGCGAAAGAGGAGCAAATGATGACAAATCAGCTATCAAATTACTTCAGAAAACCTGACCGTTTACAGATTTTTTTAAGCTTTTTGGTCATTTCTGAAGCTTGACTATACCAGTTTCCATCAACTACCACGGTATGAAAAGGAGCAGCATGAACCTTCTACTAAACATCTCCTTTTGTCACAGAGGTTTGAAACAGCAGCTGTTAATTCAAAGAGTCAGAGAAATTGTAGAAATAGTTATGTGTAACTAGGGGTGTAATGGTACACAGAAGACATTTTGAGGTCATGGTTCAATATTTGTTCGGTACAACAAGAAATGCACTTTTTTCATTTTGAACAGACAGTAGTGCTACATACAATGGGTACGGAAAGTATTCAGACCCCCTTCAATTTTTTCAATTTTGTTATGTTGCAACCTGATACTACAATTGTTTAAATTAATTTTTTTTCTCATTAATCTACACTCTGTACCTCATAATGATGAAGTGAAAACAGAATTTTAGAAATGTCTGTAAATTTATTAAAAAGAAAAAACTGAAATATCACATTTACATAAGTATTCAGACCCTTTGCAACAACACTTGAAATTTTGCTCAGGTGCCTCCCATGTCTCTTGATCATTGCAGAGATGTTTCTACACCTTGATTGGAGTCCGCCTGTGGTAAATTAAATTGATTGGACATGATTTGGAAAGGCACACACCTCTCTGTAAAAGGCCTCACAGCTGATAATGCATATCAGAGCGAAAACCAAGCCACGAGGTCAAAGGAACTGCCTGCAGAGCTCAGACACAGGATTGTATTGAGGCACAGATCTGAGGAAGGCTACAAAAAAAAATCTGCTGCACTGAAGGTTCCCAAGAGCACAGTGGCTTCCATAATTCTCAAATGGAAGAAGTTTGGCACAACCAGGACTCTTCCAAGAGCTGGTCCCCAGCCAAACTGAGCAATTGATGGAGAAGGGGCTTGTCTAGACTGGTGACCAAGAACCTGGTGGTCACTCTAGTTGAGCTCCATGATCATATATGCAGATGGGAGAAACCTACAGAAGGACAAACATCACTGCAACACTCCACCAATCTGGGCTTTATGGCAGTGTGGCCAAACTCAATCCTCTCCTCAGTGAAGACACATGAAAACACACTTGGAATTTGCAATAAAGCACCTAAAGGACCCTCAGACTCTGAGAAACAAGATTCTCTGGTCTGATGAACCTCAATTCTAAGCATCATGTTTGAAGGAAACCGGCTCTTCTCATCACCTGCAGAGTACCATCCCAAAAGTAAAGTGTGGTGGTAGCAGCCTCATGCTGTTGGGCTGTTTTTCAGCGGCAGGGACTGAGGAACTCATCAGAGTAGAAGAAAAGCTCAATGCACCAAAATATTGAGATAGCCTTAATGAAAACCCAGTCCAGGGCATTCAAAACCTCAGACTGGGCCGAAGGTTCACCTTCTTACATGACAATGACCCTAAGCACACAGCCAAGGCAACACAGGAGTGGCTTAGGGACAACTCTGTGAATGTCCTAGAGTGACCCAGCCAGAGCCCTGACTTGAACCCTATCGAACATCTCTGGAGAGACCTGAAAAAGGCTGTCAACAGACGGTCCCCATCCAACCTGACCGAACTTGAGAGGATTTGCAAAGAAGAATGGCAGAAATTCCCCCAATCCAGTTGTGCAAAGCTTGTTGCGTCATACCCAAAAAGACTCGAGGCTGTAATTGCTGCCAAAGGTGCTTCAACTAAGTACTGAGTAAAGGGTCTGAATACTTATGTAAATGTGATATTTCAGTTTTTTCTTTTTAATAAATTTACAAACATTTCTAAAATTCTGTTTTCACTTTGTCATTATAAAGGACAGAGTGTAGAGTAATGAGAAAAAAAAGAGAATTTAAACAATTGTAGTATCAGACTGCAACATAACAAAATTGAAAAAAGTGAAGGGGGTCTGAATACTTTCCGTACCCACTGTACATGTAGCATGAGCAGTTGTTTTTGATTTGAATTATTTTGTATAATTTCAAGATTTAAAGCAAAAACAGAATGGTCTGATATTAGATTTGTGAAATTATGCTACATAAAACACCTGCACAAAACAAAAACGGCTGAATGAGAATGCAAATTCATGCTCTGACAGCAGGTGGCGCTTATGGAACAGCAGTGATACAGCGTTTTTTTGGTTACCGCTGTAAACAAAGCAGTTGTGCTTATAAACGCTATCCATTATATGGAAGTAAGAGGAAAAGAAAATGCCATCAAATAATTTCTGAAGTCAGTCAGCTCCTCTCAGAGATACATTCATATAAAACCCTCACATATTTGTCTTTCTATATTTTGAGCATCAAGAACAGTGAGCTTGATCTGCCTGCTACAGTATTTTCTCCTCTTTAAAGACTTCATTAAAATTCCACACAAAATACATTGTTGGAAATGACTGCAATGCAGTTTGTGTGCAATTCTGGAATAGATATCGGCCAAAATAAAACTAAAAACCAGTTCTGAATTATAGCCGGTCGACCGGTGCATCTCCGAAACTTTCCCACACTGCTGATTTAACACAAGCAGGTGGTTCTTCGAGCTCTTGCGTGTCATCTGAACTCGTTGTTCTCGTTTTGGTTTGGTGTGTCAATCGTCTCTTCTTCTGCTCTTTCCTGTTGTGACAGTGTTGCATTACCACATGCCCACTTCTGGATTGATTGTCTATGACTGACTGTATTTGTCGTCTGACTGCATGAACAGAACTGTGATGGTTTGGGATGAATACATGTACCTCAACAACCCTATTTGTAACTGATTACGCTGCAAGAAACCTTGACTGACATTATAAGTCGTCCTCTCAGAAAAGATAAAATCATATAAAGTCAATTCATTCAGAAAATTATAAAGGAAGTCATCTGCAGTACCAGGTCAAAAGGAGCATGAATAGAGCAAGCTTACATACATTCTATACACAAGTCCATCTTCTCTCTTTTTCCTTTTCATTCTCTCTGACTCTAGAGACTCATAAAGCTGGTGAACGTCCCCAAGTGTGCAACGATAAGCGTCAAAGACAAACAAGGCCAGCGCCACAGCCCTTCAGTATGAGCCATCAAGTGCTTTCATGAAGGATTAGACCGCGGATTTGCTCCTGTCTCGCGCAATTTTCCATTTCTTTTCTCAGTGGCTATCTAATGACACAGGAGACAATAACGGACCCCACATCCCATACAGTTTTAGCTTTCTTTTTTTTTCTTTTATAACAAACAGTCTCATACAGTACATTTGCTTAAAATACATCACAACTAGTGCTGTCAAAATGAGCTTTTGAGCAATGAGCTTCAGTAGAACAACAGTGAACTGCAGTCAGATGATATGCTGTCAGGCCATATGTCAGTAAAAACTAATGTTCCTGTCCTGTCAGTTATACTGTGCTCATAGCGCATGCTCTTCAATTGCACGCACAAATACGGCGTCGCACGCTGTAGCCTGTATCATTTCATATTAAAGCACGAATGAATCTACAATCATGCGTGTTAGATCCGCGTCACAATCAGCAGCGGCAGCTCTTAAAGTAATAGCAGCCAAATAAGCTAATAACCCAGCTGCTGTGACGTCTGTTCATCAAAGAACAAAAATCAATAACTTTTGTAGCTTTAAAGGTTCACCTACATTTAATTTAGAATTTAGTGTTCGATGACTTTATTCAATTTCTGTTTATTTCCTACTTGCTGAGGTCACAGGTAAATATTTATTATGATGGGTTTATGTGAAGATTGTTTTAAGTTCATTAAATTAGAAATTGTTGTTTTGTTAAAGTGTAATAAATGTTAAAATTGATCGCTCTCAATTATACTGTAATGTTGAATGGCTAGTCAATGGCTAAATATTAGGAAAAAAAATATATATAGAGACATCAGTAGTTTTGGTATCAGTGATACCTTTAGTCATAAAAAAGATGCCATTAAACAAATATTAAAAATATACTGCCTTTATGTTGTTTCTACATTAATTTGAAGATTGAATGTGAAATTATTGCAATATAAAAGCATATCTAAAAACTTTAAATGTTAGGTGGAATAAATCATGATTAATTTCAGAAAAAAAATGGGTGATTAATTAGTTAATATTTTTAATCGATAGACAGCACTAATCACAACTTTTCAGAAACTCTGGGCATTTCAGACTCATCGATTGGATCACAAGGTCAGACGTCAGGTTTATGAGATTCATTTAATCAGACCTCCCAGCAATGACTGAAAAAACAAGTCTTCTCTTTAATTCCATTTACCTTTTGTTCATACTGGCCAACACATATATAGTTTCAGACTTTTTTTGTTCTTTGCAAACTCCTGTTTGTTTATTTACTTATTTTAATTTTCATTTGATCTTATTTTAGATAACAAAGCTGCTAGTTTTTGTCTTGGTGAGGACATTATCCCAGCCTCAGACCACAGATATTAACAGTTCCTGGATGGAGATCAGCAGGTTTTAGGGACTGGCACAGAGATGATTTTACCAATCATCTTTTCTGCCGTGGAAATGTGCAGAACGGTTGGAAATTGGGCAGTGGCCTCATGGTAGTGGAAAATGGGCTTGAAGGTCACCTTTACTTCCCACGAGAGTCCATTGTGTATTTGAGAAAGTGTGACTTGAAGCAATGAGCTGACCGTGGATCTGCTCGCTTTAGGCAAATCATCAGGACTTTGACAAATGGTGTTGACAGATAAAAAGAGACGAGATCCCCGCAACTGTACGCGATGCAGCCTGCTGCACGTCTGAATGTCACATGCCTGCTAGACGCTACTGAGCATGAGCAGTTACTTCACAACTGATGTAATGTTCCAGATGTTTCAGATTGTGACAAACTATAGAAAACTGTCACAATAAAGAGAGGAAGAATGCTAGTTCCTCTTTCCTGAAGTGCTGTAATCACAAAGTTCATCATAGGCGTTACTTTTCCAATTTTTTACTGTTTTGTAATTTGTAATTCTAATATTTTTATTTTTATGTTTACAATTCAAGTTTGTGAATAAACAGTCTGCATGTTAGTTAAACTATATGGTAATGACACAGGACAGAGAGGGATATTTAAAGTAGATGATGATGTAATGAATGAATGCATTACACAAGAAGCGTCTTGAGGAAAAGTCCTGAGTGACATTTGCAGGATGAAGATGACCTGCCTTCACCGCTGAATCACACACACATCGACTGAACAGCAATACAGCAACATGAACCCATGCGACTTATATCAGCCTTCCAAATTCAACACAGGTTATTTTGCACTTCCATTACATGGTGTTCTTACTAAAAGTATTGATGATTTATGGATCTGAGCAAATAAAGCAACAAGTGACGGCAGCTCTCTTTTCTATAAATCTGAGAGAAAATGACGAGCAGCAGGGTATTTTGTTGACTGTTTCATTTCAATTTCTTTGTCATTCCACAGTGAAATACCATTGGTCTAAAGTCAATATTCACACAACTTTATATTATATATCTAATAAGTTTATGGAAAAAAAAATTAAGGCTGCAATACACTACACAATTTAAAACACTAGGCATCATACACTTTGTAAATTAATTAAAGTAAATTAATTCCAAAAAAGTGATTTGAATAGGATTTCAAACCACATAAGATTGTACCTTGAAACAGATTTGTAAAACTCATATTTCATGTGATTTTTTACTGTTCACATTTGCTAAATATGATCGGATTCCTATCAGATATGCACAAAAATCAGATTTTGGACTGACAGTCTGAACAAGGCCTGTTCTGAAATCAGCTTTAAATATCAAACATGTCTAATATCCTCCAAATGAATGAAATCAGAGTCTGAAGCTACAAAATTTGGCTTTTATCAACTAGCATTAACTTCGATTAAATCCGTAAACTGGGGCAAAAATCTGGCCAAAAGTCGCATAGTGAATTCCAGCCATTACTGGTCATTGGCACGTCAATCGACTACAATGTTTATCCAGTCAACTAATCGTAATTAACTGCATAGACAGGCATTTGCTGAGAAGATCCCCAAATGTAGATAATTCAAAGACATTAACAGTACTGTGGCAGACAAGTAAATGACTGAAGAGACACAAACCCTCTTTAGAAGTCACTTAGCATATGCATAAATTCTGCTGAACAGATCAACTTAGACCAGCATGAATTTCAATGGCAGTTCATCTCATGCTGAGGATGATTATATCCCCACAATGAACAAAACACAGCACACACTCTTCATCTGAAACGCTCGTCTGTTCAGCAGGGCATTTACATAGTGATAAAACACATTCTTAAAATGACAAATAAGTGTATCAGACACTGAACAGGAGCTCGCAACTGACCTGATGAGGGACGAGACCCAGGGAGGTCGGGGGTTCATTCATCCGGTCATCACTGCTGCTGGCCACAGCGTAACCTCTGACAGAAAAACAGATCACACATCAACACATTCAAACTAGACTTCAGTGCATCGCTTAAAGAGCACTTGTGTGTGTGAACGCGTGCATGCGTGTGTGTGTGTGTGTGTGTGTGAGTGTGTGCGTGCGAGCGTGTGTATGTGTGCGTGTGTGCGTGCGTGCGAGAGTGTGTGTGTGTGAGTGAGTGTGTGTGTGTGCATGCGTGATTGCGAGCGAGTGTGTGCGAGCGAGTGTGTGTGTGTGCGTGCGTGCGTGCGTGCATGTGTGAGTACCTGTTTTTATATCCCGGTGGGGACTTAAACCTGAATACACACAGACTCATGGGGACTCGTGTCATGGTGGGGACCTAAATTGAGGTCCCCATGGGTAAAGAAGCTAATAAATCACACAGAATGAAGTTTTTTGAAAATCTAAAAATGCAGAAAGTTTCCTGTAAGGGGTAGGTTTAGGTGTAGGGTTGGTGTAGGGCAATAGTACATACAGTTTGTACAGTATAAAAACCATTACGCCTATGAATGTCCCCACAAGGACAGCGAAACAAGTGTAAGTGTGTGTGTGTGTGTGTGTGTGTGTGTGTGTGTGTGTGTGTGAGAGTGTGTATGGTTGGGGGAAAGAGCTGCTGCTGGATTTAGTCATAAATCCTGAGGCAATAACTGTGATTCAAATGGCAGCCATTCAAAGTGTCAGAAATAGTCAAAGAGGAACGTACTGAGTATTAAGCTGTCTAAAGCCCTATTCGGACGGTAATTGTTTCTCAGGGGGGCGTAAGTGATTTTCACCATTTACAGGGGGTATTTGGTGATTTTAATGCCGTCCGAATCCAGGATGTCGGTGTTTTTCTCTCACCACCCCCGTAAAAATTCCCGGCCGAATTACCTACTGTTTTTTGACAAACACCAAGGTCGTGTGGTAATTTAATTGCCGTCTGAATCCACATCTCTGAGTTTACGAGAAGAAATTGATTCAAAATTCAGTGTTTAAACCCTTTTTGAGCACCCCCGAACACCGTACGTAACTGTTGTACTTCGGTGTAATTTGCATACATATTTATTTATGAAATGCTGGAAAGTATTTAAAAGAACAATACTTCATAACCGTTCCACCACAGCGAGTGAGAGCAGAAAGAGAAGAAAAGCACATAAACATTCGAAATGGGTCTTTATTATTGCAGAAGCAGGTATGCAATACAATTTTAAAATGTGTATTATAAATGGATATATATCACGTACAATTATATACAACTATAGCGCGTCTATTTTCCTATTTTTAAACAGGAAATTTAAATCAAATAATAAATAGGATTATATATTATAAAATATGCTTGGAATAATAAGAATACATTCTACATAAGTATTTTTAAATTCATTTTACACAATAATAAGAATAAATTTGTAAATAAAATTCATTTTATTTACTGCAGACAATCATGTGACTGGCCACGTGAGCAGCGTGTTCCCGGGTTTGTAGGATCACAGAACTCAGTCCTCCATTGTGAATAAATCACCATCCAAATCCATGAGTTTTATCACTGAGGTGATATGTAAATTTATTTTTACAGACGTCCATATGAGAAACAATTACCATCCGAATCGGGCTTAAGATGCAACTTCAATGCAAGACGCGCTTCCATACATCAAATGCATACTATATTGCAACTGACGTGTTGGGATGTTCAAACAGAGGCGTCCTGTCACCAGTGCCACAAAAGGACAAGAAAAACAGATTGCACAGACTGACAAACATGAAAGACTGACACCCAGATAAAACATGGCAAACAGGAATAAAACCTAATACAAACATAATACCTAATGAAACATAAAACCTAATAAAAGTGTGCGGAGAGGTCCGGCCTGCGGACACACAAATATTCTCTAAACGCACCTCTAGACAAAGCTCTGGAAGAAACAACACCCCTAGCAGAGTGTGCACAAACGCCCAGAGGCCAAGATAACCCACACGCCTCATAAGTCAAATGCAAACCTTTGTTTACTGGCAGCACCACCATTACTACAGCCACCAAAACATACTGATCCAGTGTTCATTTCATTGATGAATAATTTTCATCATAATTTTTGTCAACGGTATTTTTTCACTGGCAAAAACGAGACGAGAACAAAATAAAAATCAGTTTTGAAAGACAAAAATGACGATAACAAACAAAACGAGTTGGTAAGACATCTAATCAGAACAAATCTCTAGCCTGGTAGGGAGGGTAAATGTGCACATCTGGCCAGGCACAAGTTTGCATACACTTGCTGCACATCTCATTAAACTTGGAGTAAGAGAAAATCAGACATGATGACGTGAAAGAGAACTTAATTCGCTCCGGTTTTCTTAGTGCACACACAGAAAGCGCCTCTTAGACAGCACACAAGTACTGAATTCACTTTCACAACTTTTTGCACTTGAACTGACAAATACAGACAACAAAAGCTGTCAAATTGTCAGTTTTGACGAGCATTCACATAAACACACTCTATTAATCGTGATTAATCACATCCAAAATAAGTTTTTGTTTATATCATATGTGTGTGTGTGCTGTGTATATTTATTATGTATATATAAAGGCACACATACAGTATATATTTTGAAAATATTTACATGTGTATATTTATATTCACATAATTTATATTATATATAAATATATTTAATATATAAGCATAACAGATTTTTCTTAAATATATACATGCATGTGTGTGTATTAATATATACATAATAAATATACACGGTACACACATATTATATAAACAATAACTTTTATTTTGGATGCAATTAATCGCGATTAATCGTTGCCCAGCACTAGTCTTAAGTGAACGTAAACAGTTAAAAAGAGAATATCAGATGTGTATTCGTATATATTGGAACTGTGCATTCTGTTTTAAAGAGACAGCAGCCTAATTTAGTTAATGTTGTCTGTGTCATTAATGTTAATCAAACAACACAAAACAAAGAAACAGCTCTTGACTGAACCACTTTATGGATTAATCTAAATTTAATTTATATAAATAAATATGTTTGCTTGAAAGTATGAAGAATGCTGCATGCAGGTTGTTATAAAGAATCCACATATAACCATTGGTCTTTCCTTGAAAAAAAGACCATGTTCTTGTTTCTTTTTGAGACATGGTTTTATTAAACTTTAAGATAAATAAAGACATGTATCACAGCAGTTAAATTTGCGTCTATATTGCATGTTCGAACCTTAATATCATTCATATTAACAGGTTTATTATCCAGGAATATATACTGAGTTTGTAAATTGTAGAGAAATGCTTAAAGCATTACAATTTAACTAAATCCATGAAATTTTAGTCGACTAAAATCTTACAATATTTTGTTTGACTAAAACAAGACTAAAACAATTCAGATGACTAAAACTAAATGGCATTTTAGTCAAAAGACTATGACTAAAACTAAATCCAAATTTGCTGTCAAAATGAACACTGAACTGATCAGACTTACGGCAATGGCACTATCAGTCAGAACCTTTAATGCCCTAACAGCCTGAGTATCCTCTCACACTCTTGAGGCTCAAACAAAGACAATGGAGGAAAAAAGACTGCAAATTGGGAGCGAAATGATGTAATCTTGGGTAGATAACTTAGCCTTGGTTGCAACAAGGCCTTCACTAGACTAGAAAGTAAAATCCATATAGGAAGAGCTCACTGACAAGGCCTGCAAATCTCCAATCCTCTTGAAAGAAGACAACCTATAACGAAACCGCTTTAAGAATCAGAAACTCCTCTGAGATCGACTCCAGCAGCTGGATCTGTTAATCCTTCAAAAACCAAAGATACATCTCAAGAAGAAACAGAAGTCTAGTTCTACTAGTAAAACGGGAAAAAAGAATAATTTCCCAAAGAAACCTCATCAACAGGCACATGCTCAGCAGCTACATACACCCTGAATAAAGCTGGAGCTGCACCTGCAGAGAAACACCAACACTGAACCAACAGAGCAGTGGATTGGATCCAAACAGAGCCACTTGAATAAAGTTAACTTATTCCCTGACAGCATTTAAAAAATAAAACTTGCCAGCCACTGCCACATTTTTGATCATTTTACACAAAAGTCTGGATGGCTTCCAGAAAATTTTGTTGTATGAATATCTGAACATGCAATATGTCAAAAGAAAGAGCCTCTGCTTTAAAAAAAAAATAAATAAATAAATAAAAAAAAAAAAAAATCTGTTTTATTCTAGCATTATGCATTTTAAATTATTATTATTATTATTACTATAGTTTATTTTTTAATTAACTCTTAAATGAGGGTAAGTTTCATGGAAAAAAGCAACATTTTTAACAAAAAGCATGAGAAAATCATGTCTGAAAAGACTACAGGTACATCTCAATAAATTAGAATGTCGTGGAAAAGTTAATTTATTTCAGTAATTCAACTCAAATTGTGAAACTCGTGTATTAAATTCAGTGCACACAGGCTGAAGTAGTTTACGTCTTTGGTTCTTTTAATTGTGATGATTTTGGCTCACATTTAACAAAAACCCACCAATTCACTATCTCAACAAATTAGAATATGGTGACATGCCAATCAGCTAATCAACTCAAAACACCTGCAAAGGATTCCTGAGCCTTCAAAATGGTTTCTCAGTTTGGTTCACTAGGCTACACAATCATGGGGAAGACTGCTGATCTGACAGTTGTCCAGAAGACAATCATTGACACCCTTCACAAGGAGGGTAAGGCACAAACATTCATTGCCAAAGAAGCTGGCTGTTCACAGAGTGCTGTATCCAAGCATGTTAACAGAAAGTTGAGTGGAAGGAAAAAGTGTGGAAGAAAAAGATGCACAACCAACCAAGAGAAGCGCAGCCTTATGAGGATTGTCAAGCAAAATCGATTCAAGAATTTGGGTGAACTTCACAAGGAATGGACTGAGGCTGGGGTCAAGGCATCAAGAGCCACCACACACAGACGTGTCAAGGAATTTGGCTACAGTTGTTGTATTCCTCTTGTTAAGCCACTCCTGAACCACAGACAACGTCAGAGGCGTCTTAGCTGGGCTAAGGAGAAGAAGAACTGGACTGTTGCCCAGTGGTCCAAAGTCCTCTTTTCAGATGAGAGCAAGTTTTGTATTTCATTTGGAAACCAAGGTCCTAGAGTCTGGAGGAAGGGTGGAGAAGCTCATAGCCCAAGTTGCTTGAAGTCCAGTGTTAAGTTTCCACAGTCTGTGATGATTTGGGGTGCAATGCCATCTGCTGGTGTTGGTCCATTGTGTTTTTTGAAAACCAAAGTCACTGCACCCGTTTACCAAGAAATTTTGGAGCACTTCATGCTTCCTTCTGCTGACCAGCTTTTTAAAGATGCTGATTTCATTTTCCAGCAGGATTTGGCACCTGCCCACACTGCCAAAAGCACCAAAAGTTGGTTAAATGACCATGGTGTTGGTGTGCTTGACTGGCCAGCAAACTCACCAGACCTGAACCCCATAGAGAATCTATGGGGTATTGTCAAGAGGAAAATGAGAAACGAGAGACCAAAAAATGCAGATGAACTGAAGGCCACTGTCAAAGAAACCTGGGCTTCCATACCACCTCAGCAGTGCCACAAACTGATCACCTCCATGCCACACCGAATTGAGGCAGTAATTAAAGCAAAAGGAGCCCCTACCAAGTATTGAGTATATATACAGTAAATGAACATACTTTCCAGAAGGCCAACAATTCACTAAAAATGTTTTTTTTATTGGTCTAATGAAGTATTCTAATTTGTTGAGATAGTGAATTGGTGGGTTTTTGTTAAATGTGAGCCAAAATCATCACAATTAAAAGAACCAAAGACTTAAACTACTTCAGTCTGTGTGCATTGAATTTATTTAATACACGAGTTTCACAATTTGAGTTGAATTACTGAAATAAATGAACTTTTCCACGACACGAGATACACCTGTATGTCTGGATGGGATTCAAAACAATGATTAAAACAAATCTGAACGATGATCTAAACCACTTCCTGGATCAACATTTTGTAACGTTTAGCAGTTTTGATTTATATGCTGTTTAATGTCTGACGATCACATTATTTTACATATGCATATGCTTATGTAAGCATATTATTCGCATATTATTGTGTGTATATATGTGTACATAATGTAGAATGTGTACATACGTGTATAATTGTGTATTGATAACTGTATGTATGTCTAATAGTACACTGTGTGTACTGAGTATCTGTATGTGTATATTGCACATTGTCATCTGAAGTATGTAATGGTACTGTCTATATGTTAATTGTTTCTGCACTGTCTGGAGCACGCTCTCAAGAATTTCACTCACCAAGGCACACGTGCCGAGATGATGTGACAATAAAAGTGATTTGATTTGATTTGATTTGATTTATGATACTGCTTCTTCACTGTGTTTTGCACTGTAAAAAAATAAATCTGTAAAATAACAGGAAAATGTACCGGCAGCTTATTACACAGAATATTATCCATTAACTTAACAGACATTTCTGTCAAAAATACTGGTAAAACACCTGTAAAAAATAAATGCAGGAAAATTCCTTCAAATTATACAGTACATTGTGCCCTATTTTTACTGATTTTTTTAGAGCATGCTCTTTCATAAGATGCTTAATAGCATGTAATATTTGGTCTGGAAACCATACTTGGGATGACTACTGGCTGACTTATAATGAACTCACCTCTAAGATGGGGAAATATATTTGATCTTCCAAAAAATTATTAACCAAAGATTTTTCTGTTAATGTGGCTTCTGAATTCAAAGTGTTCTCGGGTAACAGTTTGACAGCTGAAAACCCCCTGTGGTTTTGGAGCTCTTATCATACGAGGGTGCCGTCCTGTGCTGCAGCATATCTGAAGGCTTTTATCCAGGCCCAGCAGAGGCTCTGTAACAGCTTAATGCATCTGAAGAGAGACTATCAAGAGGATGCCAGCACTATCTAGGGCGCTGAGTGCCTGCTTTCTAAAGTCTTCCTTCAATGGTAAACATGGATGAAAGCTTTCTATACCCTCTCATCCGACTGGAAATACATAAAAAGCAACATACAGACTTTTTGCACTCCAGATATGACATTACAGTGCAATTGCTATTACTGCTGTTTCGTTTCAGAGTGACTTAAACATAGGGCTGGAAATGAAGCTAAGATGGCATGAGCCCATTAAATGGCGAAGTGAGACATTTCTGCTTCACTAGTGCCACCAAAATGAATTTCAAAAATATGAACTATTTTTGCATGTTTTGAACAGTTGCCACATATGCTGTTGGCCAGCCCTGCCCCAAACTCACGCTGTTTGAGTGCTGCTGATCGATAAACCAGATCAATGTTATAAAAGCACCACAGACTCACAGTGTTACACTTTTCAAAGGAATCAACACACAAATGTTTTATTTCTAGTTGTTTGTCATATTAAATTGGCATAGAAGTGAGTATTATAACAGAAAAAAATACACATTTCAGCTTTATAGAAGCTAAGTAGATGAAGGATCCAAATTTGTAAGCTTGTTCTACACATTAAAATACTACTTTTCCACTACTGTGATTTTCAGTTTCTTACCACAGAATATTTGTCACATACTTTCAAGTTGTGTCTCAAATGATGTACTATGCACTATATACTTCACTGTCGAATGTATGAATTTTAGAAGATTTTAGCATCAGAGTCTAACAGCACCTTCCAGGCTCTAAAATCCTGTCAACGGCTGGTGACTGGAGGAAATTTAACAGCCATAAATATTTTTACTGGCCAAGAAACTGTATATCATTAAAAAAAAAAAAAAAAAAAAAAAAAAAACAGAACAAACATCTAATTGCATTTATTATTATTATTTAAATTGAACAATACCAAAGTAAATAATTAAAAAGTAATACTACTGAACTGTATAATAATAGTAATAACAGTGTAATTAAAATACCAATATTTATGGTTGTTGTTTTCTTTGCTTTCAAACATCAAACCATAGAGCTTTTATTTTGGTGGAAGCTTCTTTTCAAAATGCTTACAGATTTATAAACCAACTTCTCAAACTAGGGAATGTGTTTGGCACATGTTGCATTTTCAAATGCATGTTATAAGCAACTAGGATTAGGATTAGGATAGGCAGTCATTTTTAGAATTCATAAAAAAAGTTACCAGCCAACTATCAAGTAACACTGTTTCATAAAATCGCCAATCCTGATTTTTACTCGCATTTGGTGCTTGATGAGTGTTAATTTTAGACCCTGGGCTCTTCTCTTCTGTTACATAAGGAACGCTGCAACAGTTGAGCGCTTGAATAATGTGTCCAGCAGTGCACACTGTGTTTTTTTCAGTTAATTAAGTGCATCACCTGGGTATCTGGAGTGCACTTCTTTCTTCTTCTTTACACTACAAAATGGCACAGGAAAGTGGCCAGCTGTTAACTTCATGCAAAACTGCAGCGGCAGCCTCAGCCTTACGCATGAATCCTGCTCTAGTGCGCTATGTGGATGGAAGCACAGCAGGGTTTACAGCAGCAGCTGTGTGAAGTTGAGGCACTCACCCCTCTGGGTGCTGGAGTATGGAGACCATCAGCTCCACGGCCAGGGCTCCGGCGATCATGGCCAGACCGGGACGGCTCACAGTGCACTGCTGGTCTAGAGTCCTGTCTCTGGTGGACTACAAACAAAACAAGACTTCACTAACAGGTCTGAGTAACAGCTGAAAATAACAAATCACGGAACGCAAACATATTCATTTCTGAGTCTGTACAAATGTTTCATTTCGGTGATGGATCAGCGCAGTAGGAGACTGTGCTCAATCATATTTTGCTGTAGGATATGATTTCCAGCACAGTGTCTATTGAATTGAGGTCACTTTAGCATATGACTGATTGGTTTCAGCTACACATTTGATTTCCTAATATAATACATGTCTTGAGGAAAACCTAATTTCAGCAATGAAAGTACTTGATTAAAACTCACATCTCCAGGGGCGACCACATCATTACAGAAGTAGCAGCCGAGACGATGTCCGGGGATGTTGGAGAACAGAGACGCTCCTGAGAATGAACCAAAGTCATGCTTATAATAGAATAACAACAAGAAAATCTCACAATACAGCATCTCTAAGATCTACAGGCTCACTATAAGATTTCCCATGCCTTTTGACAAATGAATGAACCTTGACCAATAAATGCTGTGAATCCTTTGAATTAAAAGAACTGGATGTATTTAAATTGATCATATGTATTATTTATCAGTGTACACAAGCAAAATATATGTTGGCAATTTTTGGAAGATGGTTGATATATTTACAGATATATGCAGTCAGTTTACCTATTTTTGTCATCACATCACAGTTTTGCAGATCAGATCATTATGTTTTATTTACAGAAAAACTTAATTCAGTTACACCCAATAAAGCCGTAAACTCTTTCCTGGAGTCATTTCCACATTACTGGACTGGATTCATTACATACCTACATTACAAGACAGACGCAATGAAAGAAAAGTCACTCTTATCATAGAGATGGTTATATCTGCACGACTAAGAAATAAAACACTTTACCAATTGTGACTGAACATTAAATTGTACCTGAAAATAACTTAGAAGTTCAGATGCCTTTTATCATTTTTTTTTCCTTTTAGACAGATCAGTATGTTTGAATTGCTTTTATGAAATGGTTTAGAAAAACATGGGTCAGGATACAATTCTTGGTATCAGATAAGACATCTAACATTAACATTTAAGATGCGTCCAACATACATTTTGCAGATTCATTTAATATATAATTTAATATTATTTAATATATAATTAAAATATAATTTAATACATAATTTAATTTTAATGTAATATATAATTTAATAATTTTAATAATATAATTTAATATAATATTTCTTGAACAGCAAATCAGCATATTAGAATGATTTCTGAAGGATTATATTTTGCAATGTCGAGGTAAGCTGATTCTGATTCATTAGCCACTATGGGTAAATAAGTAGAAACATATCCAAATGCAGTAAATGGTAAAACTATTGATAAACCAGTGTTTATGATTACAACAATAAATTAAAATAATGTGATAACAAATACCAGTTGCAATATCAAGCACCGTTTAGGTTACAAATGACTGTGTTGTTAAAAATAAGGTGGATAAAATGCAATAACTATATCTAATTTATTATTCATAAAAACGGCTGTAAAATGAATATGTTAATAATTATGCTATAAAAACATGAAAAAGTAATCATGACCCATACGTAATTAGGAATTTTCCATCAGAACCATAGATATGATGAGACCAAATGAAGCTTGAAGTAGCACCTTCATGATTTTTCATGAGTCACAAGAGGGAATGTAACGGCCAAATATGTCCAAAATGTTCAAAATATGGCAGGTGGAACACAAGAATCTGCTTTGTGTGAACTTCGCCTCGAGCTCCATTGTACCTCAGACAGATTGACTGAGACCTCAGTTAAGTGAGAAGAGGAAGTCAAATTTAGTGTCCTATAATAAAAGGCCATTTGCTAGTAGCCTTTGTGCGCAGGGAGTCATAGGTGGACATTCTTAACAAACAGACTCCAGACTTCAGAGCTCCAAGCAAGACTAGACAACTAGAAATAATACCAAAAAAAAAAGATACATTTCAGATATGAATGTTAGATTTTAGGCATAGTGATCACAATTTTGTAATTCATACAAAACAGCTGATAAAAACATCACAAGTAATCTACACAACTCTATTCCATCAATTAACTTGTGAAGCCAAAAGCTGCGTGCTTGTAAGAAACAAATCCACCATTAAGACATTTTTAACTAAAATGCGAGTCCATAATTCATAGTAATGCTTCTTCCAGTGAAACAGTGTTCTGGTGTGAATCAGGAGAGAAATCTGCACAGATCAAGCACCGTTTACAAGACAAAAGAGCTCTAAACAAATATGTGGCTGGATTTGGATGTGAGAGACAACAGGAGATGGACTTTTTCACTGGAGGAAGCGTTATTATGGATTATGGACTCAGATTTGAGTTAGAAACGTCTTGATGGATTTGTTTCAGCTTTTGTCTTCTTAAGATGTTAACTGATGGACTGGAGTGGTGTGGATTATTGTGATGTTTTTATCAGCTGTTTGGACTCTCATTCTGACGGCACCCATTCACTGCAGAGCATCCATTGCTGAGACACTGATGCAGTGACACATTTCTACAAATCTGATGAAGAAACAAACTCATCCTAATCTTGGATGGCCTGAGGGTGAACACATTTTCAGAAAATGTTCATTTTCGGGTGATTCCTTTAGCTGCGATGACTTGACATTTTGCATTTGAGGTTTACTCTAGACTTCTGTTCTGTGTTTACACATTGCCCTTACAACACACTTTATCTAAACAGCAACAAAAGCTGTGGAAACATGGATATGTTTCATCTGTACCTGGTGTGACGGTGGCTGCTGGTGTGGAGGAAGACGAGGAGTTAGAGGAAGCAGACATAGGGCTGGACTCTTCAGACTGTGACTCTTTGGGTTTCTTAAGGCCGTGTCTCATTACCACAAACGTGTCGAATCCCAGAGCAGCATTAACTATCAACTGCAGAGAGACAGACATATTCAACTCTCTAAAAAGGTTCACAGTCTTGATATCACTGAAGTAAACCAAAATATGTTATGCAAATCAGTAAAACAATTCCAAAACTTTGTTTATTTCCAAGATTAAACTGGAATTTAGTTTGGATTTGCTGTCAGACTTTTTGGGGCCCAGCAGCTGTACTATTATTATTACTAATAACTATTATTATAATTAAATGACATATTGCTTCCACTGTTCTATTCTACTGTGGGTGAGTGACAACATATCCATTAAATGGCCTATATTTTTGAATCAAGTGAAATCTGTACCTCATGACAGGTTTTATTTTTTTATTAAAGAAAATTAAACATCTGTCAGAATGGTTATATTTTGCACTGAAGCATATGCATTTAAGCTTCAAGTAGGTAAACTCAAAGTCAAAATTCCTTCACAATTTTTGTGCACATAGGTATTTAATAGGTAATTACATACAAACTAAGTAATATCAATATGATAAAAAATATATAAATATATTTATTTCTAAATAATAAAAATAATATTTTGAACAATACTACTAGTGTAATCAGTTATAATAAACATACATATGTGCAGTATGTTCATTTTAGAGTAAAGTGCTGCAAATACACAAACATCCTATTATGTCAGGCAGGGGTTATTTGTAGTTAAAGGTTCTTAAATCAGATATACAGGACAAACTCTGTGTAGCACTTACCAACAACTGTGAAAATAACCTACAATAAAAAGGCAGGCAGCCATGTGAGCAGAAAATAAATAAATAAATATAGGATGAAAGATTGGAGGGAGGAAGCTACCTTTCTCTGGCTAGCAGCGATGACTGTTGGAAGCCAGCGGCTCTCACGAGTGTCCATCAAAAGGAAGACCACATCGTGTTCAGAGATAAGCTTCTCCAGCTGTTCCACATCCTGCCGAGCTTGAGCCATTGTCAACTCGGAAAAGTTCACTGGGTGGCCTGGCATTGGGATGCTCATGTTGTAGCCCTCTGCAGTCTGGAAGGAATGAATAATATATTCACAACAGATGACATACAAAACCTTTAGTTATTTAAAAGCTAAAACATTATGTTAAAAATATAAAGTAAAAATGATTTTGAACACTGATCCCTGAATAAATTCCTCTCAATGTTTGCACTAAATTAAAATTGATAGTGACAGGATATTTGGTACATTCATTCAGAAGCATCTAACAAGTAACATGTCAGACCGTTTACAGATTTCTGCATTTCAGAAGGTTTGAAAATACGCAGTTGTGTATCATCTGCATAGCTCTAAATGTTTATCCCATGCTTCCTGATTACATTACCTAAAGGTCACATACTGTATACAATATAAACAACAGAGGTCCTAAAACGGAGCCCTGTGGGACTCCACAAAAAACCGTACATTTTCTGTGGGGGGAAAAAACCTTATAAACAACCTGACAAGCTGTGATTGCTCAAGTCAACGCATGAGAATAACGTTATGCATTGTATCAAAGGCTACACTGATATCAAGCAAGAAAAATCTCTAAGCACTGTGTTTATGGTTCACATAAAATTATGTTTAAGTAGATTATTATCAACCAGATATTCATTTAACCAAGCAAAGGCAGCCCAAATTTACATATTTAAGTCAGACAAATCTATATCTGAGATGAAAAAGAAAAATCTCATTTAAAATTCATGTGCCCAAGTGACCATCTTAACTCAATGACTTTCTACATGGCCTTTCAGTCTTCCACATAAAGGACAAACTGCTGCCACTCCCAGACTGTTGATAAACCAATGTCTGTTGCTGATAAACTGCCTGCAGTGTAGCCTGTTTTTTTTCCTCCTGTATTAAAGTATTATTTTGTTCTGCAAACCTGAGGCAACTATGGCAAAGAACAAAATAATATTTTGATATTATTACAGGTGGACTAAAATACTAATGAGTTATGTAATAAGTTTCCAGCAACTTCCGAATATCTGAAAATGGACAATATGACTAAAATCTTACACCATTATTTTCAATTATTACAATTTTTACAATTATTTTCTAATAATTCATAGTAATTCATTTAGTAAAGCTGCTTTAAACTATGTATATGTGAAGAGTGCAATACAAATAAACCTGATTTTTGTATCTAAACATTTTTGAAAAACCTTTCAATGTTTTTTTTAAGACCTTAAAATGTGAAGTGGTGTAACCATCAAGTAAAATGTAATACAATATTTTCTTTAGAACTTTAAAATGTGTTTACACATCTTAATTATTATTATTAAAAAAAAAAAAAACACGTTTTATGACAAAAGTATATTAATGTCTGTTTAAATAATGAATTTCACTGGGGTTAAGCCATTTTACATTTGACAACTTTGGAACCGGGAACACTCCCCATAACACACGATGTACTTGTTACATCGTAAGAAGAATGGCATTTGCGCTAATACTTGTCTGTTTCTTTTTTATTCTGTTTCTCAGTCCGTATCCGATCAGATGGTGGATCAGTACCAAGAGATGATGTCTACAGCCCTGATCGTCAGTGGAGACCAGGACACCTAGATGAGCCCCAGAGACATATCCCAGTGAAGACCTCGACTAAAAATATAATAAAACTTAAAATATAACAAAATAACTAAAAATACCTAACTACATAATACTATTATTGTTAGAAATTGCAACAATATAAAAATAGAAATATAACACATTTATACATTTAAATTTTTATTTAACACATAATAATATACAAATATGAAAAATGAATGAATACATTCTAAAATAATAAATAGTATAATATATATATATATATATATATATATATATATATATATATATATATACACACACACACAGTGGGGCAAAAAAGTATTTAGTCACCCACCAATTGTTCTGCCACTTAAAAAGATGAGAGAGGCCTGTAATTTTCATCATAGGTATACCTCAAATATGAGAGACAAATATGAGAGACAAAACGAGAAAAAAAAAAATCCAGAAATCACATTGTTGGATTTTTAAAGAATTAATTGGTAAATTCCTCGGTAAAATAAGTATTTGGTCACCTACAAACAAGCAAGATTTCTGGCTCTCACAGACCTGTAACTTCTTCTTTAAGAGGCTCCTCTGTCCTCCACTCGTTACCTGTATTAATGGCATCTGTTTGAACTCGATATCAGTATAAAAGACACCTGTCCACAACCTCAAACAGTCCAACTCCAAACTCCACCATGGCCAAGACCAAAGAGCTGTCAAAGGACACCAGAAACAAAATTGTAGACCTGCACCAGGCTGGGAAGACTGAATCTGCAATAGGTAAGCAGCTTGGTGTGAAGATATCAACTGTGGGAGCAATTATTAGAAAATGGAAGACATACAAGACCACTGATAATCTCCCTCGATCTGGGGCTCCACGCAAGATCTCACCCCGTGGGGTCAAAATGATCACAAGAACTGTGAGCAAAAATACCAGAACCACACGGGGGGACCTAGTGAATGACCTGCAGAAAGCTGGGACCAAAGTAACAAAGGCTACCATCAGTAACACACTGCGCCGCCAGGGACTCAAATCCTGCAGTGCCAGACGTGTCCCCCTGCTTAAGCCAGTACATCTCCGGGCCCGACTGAAGTTTGCTAGAGAGCATTTGGATGATCCAGAAGAGGATTGGGAGAATGATGAAACCAAAATAGAACTTTTTTGGTAAAAACTCAACTTTTCGTGTTTGGAGGAGAAAGAATGCTGAGTTGCATCCAAAGAACACCATACCTACTGTGAAGCATGGGGGTGGAAACATCATGCTTTGGGGCTGTTTTTCTGCAAAGGGACCAGGACGACTGATCCGTGTAAACGAAAGAATGAATGGGGCCATGTATCGTGAGATTTTGAGTGAAAACCTCCTTCCATCAGCAAGGGCATTGAAGATGAAACGTGGCTGGGTCTTTCAGCATGACAATGATCCCAAACACACCGCCCGGGCAACGAAGGAGTGGCTTCGTAAGAAGCATTTCAAGGTCCTGGAGTGGCCTAGCCAGTCTCCAGATCTCAACCCCATCGAAAATCTTTGGAGGGAGTTGAAAGTCCGTGTTGCCCAGCGACAGCCCCAAAACATTACTGCTCTAGAGGAGATCTGCATGGAGGAATGGGCCAAAATACCAGCAACAGTGTGTGAAAACCTTGTGAAGACTTACAGAAAACGTTTGACCTCTGTCATTGCCAACAAAGGGTATATAACAAAGTATTGAGATGAAATTTTGTTATTGACCAAATACTTATTTTCCACCATAATTTGCAAATAAATTCTTTAAAAATCCTACAATGTGATTTTCTGGATTTTTTTTTCTCATTTTGTCTCTCATAGTTGAGGTATACCTATGATGAAAATTACAGGCCTCTCTCATTCTTTTAAGTGGGAGAACTTGCACAATTGGTGGCTGACTAAATACTTTTTTGCCCCACTATATGTATATATATATATATATATATATACACACACAACAGAAATATATTAAATGAATTAAACTATAAATTTAAATTATAATAAACAAACAAATATATATTATAAAAATAGAGAAACAATAAATGCATTAAACTATACATTACAATTATAGCAAATGAATAAATCATATAAATGAAAAACTTCAAATAATGAATAAAACACAAATATAACAAATACATTAAATTATAAATTAAAATGCCCCATCGGGACAAGACCACAGGAATCAGATAAGCCCTTTACACAATCTGACATGGCTGCGGTTGGAATTGAACTGCGGGTTTCGTCTGGCCAGAGGAGAACTGGCCCCCCAACTGAGCCTGGTTTCTCCCAAGGTTTTTTTTCTCCATTCTGTCACAGAGGGAGTTTTGGTTCCTTGCCGCTGTCGCCTCTGGCTTGCTCAGTTGGGGACACTTAATTTCTAGCGATTATCGTCGATTTGATTGCACAGATACTATTTAAACTAAACTGAGCTAGACAATGACATCTCTGAATTCAATAATGAAATGACTTTAACTGAAAATTGAGTGTTTAATCTTATTATTATACATTACTGACACTCTATCCTCCAGTTTGATACTGTTAAGTGCTTTGACACAATCTGTATTGTTAAAAGCGCTATATAAATAAAGGTGACTTGACAACTTGAACTAATCTTGTCATGTCAAATAAGGTTATATATTTATGATATATTTTACTGATCAAGAGGCTGTTTACAGGACACCTCTCTGTGATATCATTTTGTGACAAAAAAGAAAGGCTTCCTGCATGTTGATTTTGGTGTTGCATGTTATTTTAAAACAAAGCTGCTTCAATGCTGTTTATTATTTTTAAGACTTTTTTTCATATATTTCAAGTATATTTCAAGCTTTTAATAAGGTATTCTTGAGTCACTGCCTACTCCAGACAGTCATATCACCTTGACATTTTGACTTTTCTTTGACTGGAAAATCAGAAGGATTTTAATACTTCATCAGAAACTGAATTTAACCTGATATAGTGAGAATAAGGCTTCAATATTCAGCTCAAGCAAGAGGGAAGAAACACACAAAAAGAAATGGAAAAAGAAAATGAATGAAATACATGTTTTACTACTTTAGATTTGAGAAAATGATCATAGAGCTCTCAGATGAGCATCAAAGCTAAGAAAGTAGCACTGGCAACTTGACCACATCTATTGATCCAGCATCTATTCAGCATGTTTGTGTCAACATTTGTTGTAACGGAAGACATAATTTCAGCACTGTGAGGCGAGCAGTGAATCAGACATCATTTCATCCCACTATCTGAGAGATAGTGTTGTAATTACTGTGTGGATATCTGGCCTGTCTAATTGGCCCGACACACGCAGGGGTTCTGTGAAGGTAAACGTGTGGCATAATTAGCCGAATGGGGGAGGAGATCGATACAGGATGAACAGATGAATTAATGATGACCACAGAGTAAACACAGCAGACGGCTAATTTCATCATGGCGGACAGACGGGCAGCTATCAACACAGACACGACAGAAAAGCAAAGATTATTTCGCCAGGTGTACTGAAACATCCCGTAATAAGACCCATCGGTTCACACACACACACACACACACACACACACACACACACACACACGCACACACACGCGCACACACACGCACACAGACGCAGACACACGCGCACGCGAGCATCCACAGCTCAGCTGATCAGATGGTGTGTCTTACATAAGGATATCACTCTCGCTCTTGTTTTATCACCTCCGTTCTTTGCACTCGGAAAAATAACATTTGGAGCAAATGAAGAAATTGGCATGAAAGAGACTTTTATAATGAGGCCCTTCTGAGGTGTGATCAGATAATAACTTGACCAACAAGAGTGTAATGTGACGATTTCTGCTTTCATTTCAGCGTTTAGACAGAAACTAAAGCAACAGTGACAAACACTGACCCATCAACCTGCCGTAGAAATAAAAGTAAAGACATGGTTGTTTGCGACAGCTAATCAATAAAATCAGTAAGTAAAAAACAATGAATTTCAATGAATTCGGCTATTGTGCACAGAAATCCATCTGTAGTGGCAATTTCAATTCATGAAACACACACACACATTTGCCTTCTGCTCTAACACTGAACTCTTCTGATTAATATTGGAAATTTGGTGTGGAAGTGCTAATGGGATTAATTGCTAAATATGATCAGTAAGAACTGACCTATTTCTATTTTTTTAATTGTCGGAAATACTGGTTAACCTATGATGTTCTGCCTGAAATTGTGACGTTTTCTCATTTTGTTACGTGTCTGGTGTATAAAATAGCGCACGACGAAGGAGTACAAACAAAAGAGTTCTTTTTAATAATCCACAGGAGAAGACAGGTACCACCAAACACAAATCCATACGGAGAACTAAACGAAATAGCAGACAAAGGCAGAGGGGAGAACACAGGCTTTAAATACAAAATGCAATCAGGGAGAAACAGAAACAGGTGTGGAGCTAATTAACTAATTACTATGGAGACAAACTAGGTAGGATGACGGGGACATAGAAAACTAAGTGAAAACAGATCATAACCGTGACAGTTCGCCCCCTCCCGGAACGGTGCGTCCTCGCACCGAAAAACATAGTTCAACAGAGGAGGGAGGGTGGGGGTTCAGGAGGTGGGCGTGGAGCAGGTGAAGGGCAGGCAATGGGAAAGGGGCAAAAAGAGTCCAAAAAATAAGTCCACGGGGGAGTAGATGGAGGGAGAAGCCAGGGAGGAGCCCGGAGCAGGAGGAGCCAGGTGGAAATCCAGAGGCCAGCCAGGATGGTGGCCCACGGTGGAGTCGACGGCGGGAGGAGCCATGGTGGAGAAAGGACCGTCGACACCAGGGGGCCTACTGCCGGAGACTGAGTCGGTGGATGAGGAGCCCAGGATGGAGCCGAGCAGACGGAGAGCCAGGGTGACATCAAGGATCCGGAGGGCCTAGGCGGAGCCAGCGGCTCAGGCGACTGAGGCGGAGGCGGGGATCCGGAATGCCGCGGCGGAGCTGGAGTGACGGAGGACGAAGGTGAAGCTGAAGGGAAGGAGGAGCCTGACAGAGCCGGAGGGACAGAGTGACGAGGCGAAGCCAGAGGAGTGGAGTCCCGAGGCGGCGGATGGTCGACGACTGACCAAGGCGGAGCCGGAGGGACGAGGGAGCCCGGTGGAGCCAGTGGGATGACGGGCCACGGTGGAGACGAGGGAGCTAGGAGCCCAGGCGGAGCTGATGGGTCGAAGGACCGAGGTGGAGTCCAGGGCTCGGAGGCGGGAGGTGGAGACAGGGGATCCTCACGCCTGGGCGGAGCTGGAGGCTGGAAGTCCCGAAGCGACGGATCAGCGCGCCCAGCTGGCGCTGACTGAGGGTGAGCTGAGGGACTGACAGGCACCAGCGGAGATGGAGCTGAGGAACTGGCTGGTTTGAGAGGAGGCGGGAGAGGGAGGCTGGGAGGGAACACAGGAGGACATGAGCTGGGCGGAACCAGCGGAGACACAGGAGATTCAGGGCTGGATGGAACCAGCGGAGACACAGGAGATTCAGGGGCACAGGGTAATACTTCTCCAAACCAGTCTATTAGGTCCATTTCAAAGATGTCCTTTAGTTCCTCATAACTCCCAGAAACCAGGTGCAGCTCACCCTCAGTTGCGGGAGTGTGGGCGGGGCTTCCCTCCAAGCCCTCGAACACCACCAAAACTCCCTCAGGGACGGGCGATGTTGCCGGCTCACGCACTTGGTCAGACGATGATTGTGGCTCAGGCTCCGTGGCGATGATCGGCTCAGTCGCGGGTTTGCGCGCTGGCTCACGAGTCGCGGCAGGCTCAGGCTCTCCGTCTGCGGTGGGCTCAGGCATTAGCTCCGTGCAGCAGGATGATGGCTGACTGGTCTCTGGTTCGGGAGTGGGGCTGGAGATGTCTTCCTCGGCGGGGCAGACGGAGAAACACAGTCCATTACTCTCCAACACCCACTCCACGAAAGCGGCGAAATCCTCTTTGGGACCATTCGCTGGCAGGCGTGCCTTACACCGCTCGCTCAGGCTGGATCTGTAGAAGACACAGAGCGAGCGATCCGGGAAGTGTGTAAGGCACGCCAGATCGAGAAAGTCCCTGGTATGGTCCTCCAGCGAACGGTCCATCTGCTCCAGGCACAGGAGTTGGACGGCGGGCAGATCCATTACGGGAGAGGAGCGAAAAAATAAAAAAATAAACAGAAAGAAAAAAACGCCGCTCAATTACTCACTTGAGGGTCTGCTATTCTGTTACGTGTCTGGTGTATAAAATAGCGCACGACGAAGGAGTACAAACAAAAGAGTTCTTTTTAATAATCCACAGGAGAAGACAGGTACCACCAAACACAAATCCATACGGAGAACTAAACGAAATAGCAGACAAAGGCAGAGGGGAGAACACAGGCTTTAAATACAAAATGCAATCAGGGAGAAACAGAAACAGGTGTGGAGCTAATTAACTAATTACTATGGAGACAAACTAGGTAGGATGACGGGGACATAGAAAACTAAGTGAAAACAGATCATAACCGTGACACATTTAGGGTCATGGAAATGCCTGCAAAGTGTTGACACTGATGTGTTGTGGATTGTGTATATAAATTTTCTATTACAACTATAACATTTGATGTTTGATCAATTTGAACCCATATTTTTCATCATTAAAGGCAGCTGCACAGATTTAAAATAAAAACTGTAATTTTATGCATTTTGTTAGTTCCTCAATTACCCTCTGAGGGTATTTACATTTATGCATGTGGCAGCCACTTTTATCTAACAAATAAATAAACAAACACTTTTTATCAGTATAATAATAATAATAATAATAATAATAATAATAATAATAATAATAATAAAAATAATAATAATAATAATAATAATTACTGCTGTCAATCGATTAAAAAATTTAACTAATTGCACATTTTTCTGAAATTAATCATGATTAATCGTGATTAATCCCACCTAACATTAAAGTTTTTAAATATACTTTTATATTGCAATAATTTCACATTCAATCTTCAAATTAATGTACAAACAACATATTTTTAATATTTGTTTAATGGCATCTTTTTTATGACTGAAGGCCAGTATCACTGATACCAAGTAATACTGAAAAAAAAAAAAAAATCCCCTAATATTTAACCATTATCTATAGCCATTAAACATTACAGGTGCATCTCAATAAATTAGAATGTCGTGGAAAAGTTCATTTATTTCAATAATTCAACTCAAATTGTGAAACTCGTGTATTAAATAAATTCAGTGCACACAGACTGAACTAGTTTAAGTCTTTGGTTCTTTTAATTGTGATGATTTTGGCTCACATTTAACAAAAACCCACCAATTCACTATCTCAAAAAAATAGAATACTTCATAAGACCAATGAACAAAAAACATTTTTAGTGAATTGTTGGCCTTCTGGAAAGTATGTTCATTTACTGTATATGTACTCAATACTTGGTAGGGGCTCCTTTTGCTTTAATTACTGCCTCGATTCGGCGTGGCATGGAGGTGATCAGTTTGTGGCACTGCTGAGGTGGTATGGAAGCCCAGGTTTCTTTGACAGTGGCCTTCAGCTCATCTGCATTTTTTGGGCTCTTCTTTCTCATTTTCCTCTTGACAATACCCCATAGATTCTATATGGGGTTCAGGTCTGGTAAGTTTGCTGGCCAGTCAAGCACACCAACACCATGGTCATTTAACTAATTTTGGTGCTTTTGGCAGTGTGGGCAGGTGCCAAATCCTACAGGAAAATGAAATCAGCATCTTTAAAAAGCTGGTCAGCAGAAGGAAGCATGAAGTGCTCCAAAATTTCTTGGTAAACGGGTGCAGTGACTTTGGTTTTCAAAAAACACAATGGACCAACACCAGCAGATGACATTGCAGCCCAAATCATCACAGACTGTGGAAACTTAACACTGGACTTCAAGCAACTTGGGCTATGAGCTTCTCCACCCTTCCTCCAGACTCTAGGACCTTGGTTTCCAAATGAAATACAAAACTTGCTCTCATCTGAAAAGAGGACTTTGGACCACTGGGCAACAGCCCAGTTCTTCTTCTCCTTAGCCCAGGTAAGACGCCTCTGACGTTGTCTGTGGTTCAGGAGTGGCTTAACAAGAGGAATATGACAACTGTAGCCAAATTCCTTAACATGTCTGTGTGTGGTGGCTCTTGATGCCTTGACCCCAGCCTCAGTCCATTCCTTGTGAAGTTCACCCAAATTCTTGAATCGATTTTGCTTCACAATCCTCATAAGGCTGCGGTTCTCTCGGTTGGTTGTGCATCTTTTTCTTCCACACTTTTTCCTTCCACTCAACTTTCTGTTAACATGCTTGGATACAGCACTCTGTGAACAGCCAGCTTCTTTGGCAATGAATGTTTGTGGCTTACCCTCCTTGTGAAGGGTGTCAATGATTGTCTTCTGGACAACTGTCAGATCAGCAGTGTTCCCCATGATTGTGTAGCCTAGTGAACCAAACTGAGAGACCATTTTGAAGGCTCAGGAAACCTTTGCAGGTGTTTTGAGTTGATTAGCTGATCGGCATGTCACCATATTCTAATTTGTTGAGATAGTGAATTGATGGGTTTTTGTTAAATGTGAGCCAAAATCATCACAATTAAAAGAACCAAATACTTAAACTACTTCAGTCTGTGTGCACTGAATTTATTTAATACATGAGTTTCACAATTTGAGTTGAATTACTAAAATAAATGAACTTTTCCACGACATTCTAATTTAACATTTATAAGACATTAAAAATAACTTCTAATTTAAGTGAACGTAAAATAATCTCACATAAACCCATTATAATAAATATTATATTTAGCTAGGCTACCTGTGTCCCTCAGCAGAAACATACAGAAATTGAATAAAGTTATCAAACACTAAATTCTAAACTAAATACAGATAAATACTTACAAAAGTTATTGATTTCCTCTTTTTTCTTTTATTCTTGATGAACAGACATCACAGTATTATTAGGTTGTTTTTGGCTGCTATTTCTTTGAGAGATGTCGCTGCTGAACGTGACGCGGATCTGACACGGATCGTATTTTCTCTCATCACCTTTTCTGACCCATTTCAGTCTCTTCTAATGAACTCACGAGTTGAATCGGGTGTGTTAGATGAGGAGACAGTGCTGGGCTGCTCCAGGACAGTTTTGAAAACCATTTCAGAGACATGTTCTTAATGTAACTCATATATAACATATTACATGCACACACAGTTTTGAGGCAGCTTTAATCGCCTTTTTGGTAACTTCATGCCTTAAGTGACCACGACATTGCATGCACGTAGTTTATTTCGCGCTTTGATTTGAATTGATACAGGCTACAGCGTGCGCCGGTTTCCACGCTTGTTTGACTCGTGCCTGCCGCTGAAGTGAAGGAGCGCGTCTGAAACATCTCCGGTTTGATGTGATCGTAAAGACGTTCTGCGACTGAATAAATGCACTTCTTGTCAAGAAAAAACAGACAGAAACAGCAGTTATGAGTGGGGTGGCCAACCCTAGGCTCCACCCCCAGTGTTGCCAACTAATTTTCAGAGAAAGTTGCTAAAGGAAGGTCAATTTGTTGCTAAAAGTTGCTAAATGACGTTATGATGTCATTGCGCAATGACGTTATTGCATAATCACGACACAAAATTGTCACAACATCAAATATCAGCAAAAAACTAAATTTTATATAATTTAATTTAGATTTCTTTGTAAAATAATATGCATAATATAATATTAAAATATAAATAACTGTATTTTTAAATACAATGAATTATTGAACACGTACACATTTTTGAATTTGCCGATTTCCTCTCAGACATATTGGTTACTGTTGATAAAGCGCTAGTTGTCGGAGATTTTAACATTCACGTTGATAATACAAATGATGCGTTAGGACTTGCGTTTACTGACCTAATAAATTCTTTTGGAGTCAAGCAAAACGTCACTGGGCCCACTCATCGTTTTAATCATACGCTAGATTTAATTATATCGCATGGAATTGATCTTACTGACATAGATATCGTACCTCAAAGTGATGATGTTACTGACCATTTCCTAGTATCGTGCATGCTGAGTATTACTGATATTAACTATATGGCTCCGCGTTATTGTCCAGGAAAAACTATTGTTCCAACCACTAAAGATAGATTCAAAAATAACCTGCCTGAATTATCTCAACTGCTCTGTGTACCCATAAATACACATGAACTAGATGAAATGACTAGCAACATGGGCACTATCTTCTCTAATACATTAGAAGCTGTTGCGCCAATCAAATTGAAAAAGGTTAGAGAAAAACGTACTGCGCCATGGTACAACAGTAATACCCATTCTCTCAAGAAAGAAACTCGTAAACTTGAGCGCAAATGGAGAAAAACTAACTTGGAGGTTTTTAGAATTGCATGGAAAAACAGTATGTCCAATTATAGACAGGCTTTAAAAGCTTCCAGGGCAGAGCATATCCGCAAACTCATAGAAAATAACCAAAATAATCCAAGGTTTTTATTTAGCACAGTGGCTAGATTAACAAATAAACAGACGCCACCTGATCTAAATATTCCCTCACAATTTAATAGTAATGACTTTATGAATTTCTTCACTGATAAGATAGATAACATCAGAAATACAATAACAAATGTAGATTCTGCAGCGTCTAGTACTTCAGCTCCATTCATCGCACCCAAAGAAAAACTGCAGTGCTTTACAACTATAGGACAGGAAGAGCTAAATAAACTTATCACTGCATCTAAACCAACAACATGCCTATTAGATCCTGTACCCACTAAATTACTGAAAGAGTTGTTACCTGTAGCAGAAGAACCGCTTCTCAATATTATTAACTCATCGATATCTTTAGGTCACGTTCCAAAATCATTCAAGCTGGCGGTTATTAAGCCTCTTATTAAAAAACCACAACTAGATCCTAATGAACTAGCAAATTACAGACCCATTTCTAATCTTCCGTTTATGTCTAAAATTTTAGAAAAAGTTGTATCTGCTCAGTTGTGCTCTTTTTTGCAAAAAAATGATCTCTATGAAGAATTTCACATAGCACAGAAACTGCACTTGTTAAAATTACAAATGACTTGCTTCTTGCGTCAGACCAAGGCTGCATCTCATTGCTAGTTTTACTTGATCTTAGTGCTGCGTTCGACACTATAGATCATGACATACTCATAGATCGATTACAAAATTATACGGGTATTCAGGGGCAGGCTTTAAAATGGTTTAGATCCTACCTGTCTGATCGCTTCCACTTTGTTTATTTAAACAGGGAGTCATCTCAATTATCACCAGTAAAATATGGAGTACCACAAGGATCTGTCCTAGGTCCTCTGCTATTTTCAATATACATGTTGCCCCTTGGTAATATTATTAGAAAATATGGGATTAGTTTCCATTGTTATGCTGATGATACTCAACTATATATCTCAACAAGACCAGATGAAACTTCTAAATTATCTAAGCTAACAGAGTGTGTTAAAAATGTAAAAGATTGGATGACCAGTAATTTTCTCCTATTGAATTCAGATAAGACAGAAATTTTACTTATTGGACCAAAAAACAGTACACAGAATCTCTTGGATTATAATTTGCAACTAGATGGATGTACTGTTACTTCCTCTACAGTAAAAATTCTGGGTGTTATATTAGACAGCAACTTGTCTTTAGAAAATCATATTTCCCATGTTACAAAAACAGCATTCTTCCATCTTAGAAACATTGCCAAGCTACGAAACATGTTACCTGTTTCTGATGCAGAAAAGCTAGTTCATGCATTCATGACCTCTAGACTGGACTATTGTAATGCACTGCTAGCTGGTTGTCCTGCATCTTCAATAAACAAGCTACAGGTAGTCCAAAATGCAGCGGCTAGAGTCCTTACTAGGTCAAGAAAATATGATCATATTACCCCAATTTTACAGTCTCTGCACTGGCTACCTATTAAGTTCCGCATCAGTTACAAAATATTATTACTTACCTATAAGGCCCTTAATGGTTTAGCTCCTGCGTACCTAACTAGTCTTCTACCACGCTACAATCCATCACGCTCCCTAAGGTCGCAAATCTCTGGACTTTTGGTAGTACCTAGGATAGCAAAGTCAACTAAAGGAGGTAGATCCTTTTCACATGTGGCTCCCAAACTCTGGAATAGCCTTCCTGATAACGTTTGGGGTTCAGACACACTCTCTCTGTTTAAATCTAGATTAAAGACACATCTCTTTAGCCAAGCATTCACATAATGCATCTCATAATCTTGTACTGCAGTTATACCTGATCAAACACACATTATTGTTCTTTAGCTTGGATTGAACAAATCATTTTTGCTTGGTTGGAACAGCAGCTACGCTAATTATGTCTCTATTTGTTTCTGCCACGGGATTAACATCCCGTGGTAACTAGGATTTACACAAGCTTCAGTCTGGATCCAGAACACCTGAGAAGAAATGATGCCAACCCCTCAGAGGACCTCAGATGAAGCCTACCCTCAGACAACATACAGAACTACCAAATTTTGCCATAAGTTAAATATATTAAGTTTCTACAATATATAAATATATTGTAGAAGCTTAATTTCCTGTAAAGCTGCTTTGCAACGATTTGTATTGTGAAAAGCGCTATACAAATAAACTTGAATTGAATTGAATTGAATTTTGAATGATTACAATTTAAGTTTTTTTTAATAGCTACTAAACTAGTAATACTACACATTCTCAACAATTATGCTTTAAGCAGTGTATTAGTAGTTAGTTAGTATGCTACACTCTAAGAAAAGTCTGTAAAAATAGGGCACAATATACTATCTTAATATGAAAGAATTTTCCGTATTGATTTTTTTGTTTGTTTGTTTGTTTTACCTGCATTTTAAATTACATTTAAATTATGTGTTTTCGGGTTACAGGGTTTTAATGGATAATGGATAATGTCCTGGAAAATTACTAGTATCTTTTCCATTTTTCTTACAGTGTACTAACCGATCAACAATCGCAGGTACAAGCTACTTACAAAGTATACAATGAATTAACAATTATTAAATTATTAATATTATTAAATTGAACAATTGCAAATAGCAGCTAACTCAATTCACGTGATGTGTGTAGCGCTAGGCATCTTTGGTTTCCTCTTTTTGTGTAATTTGGATGGAAAATGTGTGCCTTTTTATTGTCTGAGTCACTTATCAAAAGTTGCTAAAAGTTGCCAAATAAATTTTAAAAATTGCTAAATTTGTTGCTAGGTGCTTTTGGGAAAAAAAGTTGCTAGGGTAGTCTGAAAAGTTGCTAAATTTAGCAACAAAATTGTTAAGTTGGCAACACTGTCCACCCCTGCGTTAACGGCGTTAAATAATTGTAACGCGTTAAGCCATAAGAACCCGGACCAATTTCTCCTTATAGAATTGTTTTAATTATGGGGCATATAAAACAGACCAAATGGACCACTTATAACATGTTTCTGCAGTTGTTTTTGAAATACAACCCCTCCTTGTGAAAAATCTGTAATGTTACATATATGTGACATTCGGCGTTTATGATAAATTTTTCATGTTACATATATGTTACATTGGGCGTTTATTTCTCAATTGAAAAAGAGACATTTTGTCAGGTTTTTTTTTTTTTTTGCTAAATAACTGTTTTTTTTTTTTTTTTTTTTTTTTTTGTATTTATTGCTTTTCCACAACATATATCAAAATTATTACTTTTCTGGGAATAGAAAAAACAAAAACCTTTTTCAGAAGTAATACAGTTTTTGCATTTTATTTGCTTTGCCACAATATATTTCGGTAACACTTTATAATAGCATTCAGTTGTAAGTCATTTATAAGTGATTAGTTAATGATGAACTAATCATTTACAAAACATGAATATGTGTTCATAAATGATTAATAAGTGGTATGTTAATATTTTTATCTATGTTTTGTACATTAAGTTTAATCATTTACAAGTGATTAAATAATGATGAACTAATCATTTACAAAACATGACTATACGTTCACAAATGATTATTAAGTAATATGCTAACGATTTACAAATCTGTCGTAAGTTAATCTTAAAAAAAATAGCATATCATGAAATTCAAACACATCCTTAGTAAATGGTTAATAAGTTACTAGCTAATATATTATTAATAACTTATAAATCATTGAAATATCAACATTGAACTATCATCTCAATAATCATTTGTTAATCATGAATAAATGATTATCAAACCATTAGTAAATGATCTGTAGGTGTATGCAAGGCATTTACAACACTTTCTGCATCCCTTAAACTAGTGTAAAATACTCATCAGTTGTAAATGTTTTACAAACATATAAACGCGCACACACACACACAACCTGTAACTGGAAGGTTTGTAAAACATTTACAACTGATGAGTATACACTTTAGTTTAGGGGATGCAGAAAGTGTTGTAAATGCCTTGTATACACCTACAGATCATTTGTAACAGGTAAAAAAGATCTACAAATGATGTGTAACACATTTACAAGTGATGAGTAGTTTACACTAGATTAGGGGATGCAGAAAGCTTTGTAAATTATTTATTGATGCGTTTACACAACAGGTTTTGAATACTTTGCCGTGTGTACTGTAATATATTAATAATATATTAACTAGTAACTTAACGAGTACCTACATATTAACCATTTACTAAGGATCTGTTTGATTATTTCATGACTTATAAATGACTTACAACTGAACGTTATTATAAAGTGTTACCCATATTTCAAAACCACATAATGTGACCATTACATTTTACAACAACTCTTTTGTAACATATCAAAGTTCTACCTTTTAAGGTATATGGTTTAATCAGAAATTAACTTTTAGATTTTTTTTTCACAACTCAAATGTGCAAACTGAATAAAAATAAATAACTACCTCACACTGGAGGTCAACATGTTAAACATGCAGGTAGTGCAATAACGTTGCTTTGAAATGAGCAGCAGAAAATATTTAACACTAAAATAATTGAATCAGCTAAATTAATTGAGCAGCTCATTACCATTTTTCTTAATGTGACAAATATTCCACCAACTGTTTTAAGGTTAACAGCCCGATGTGACATATATGTCACCACAATATCTTCGTAACTTGTTTTATATCTTTTTTTTTTTCAATAAATGTATTAAAACCAGGTTAAGTGTAATCTAGGATATGTTACTAAAACGTTAGAATTGCTGCATGGGTTGAAACATACCTTTAGCAACAAAAACAAGCGTATTTTTTTTGTTGTTTTTTTTTTTTAAATTACTGACACTGCAGCATGTGCCAACCAGACAGGCCACCATTTTGGAAATGTTGCCATGGCAACAAAAATGCACACATTGTCACATGACTGAACCTGGGTGTTCATTATATGTCACTTAGGGACTTCCTGAGTTGAAAGTGAGGGATAATGCTTTAAAAGGACCTTTTCAGATAATCACCAGTGTTTGTGACAACCACATCACCATGGGTTCTTATTTAAACTGAAAATAATAATACATTTTATTTATAATGCACCTTTCTCTAACTTAAAGAGCTACAACACGTAGCCCTCATTTGATTAAATCTAACTTAGAGTTTCACGTTCATTTACGTTTATCCCCCTTAAGATTGATGTGAAAATGTAATATGAAACTGTTATATGAACTGCTATTTGCAGCTGTTGTCTATTAGTCAACAAATCCTTGATACACATTGCAAATGTTTGCAGGAGGGTCAGCTTTAATTGAGCAGAATGCTAATTAATAACTGCCTCACTCAACTACATTTCAAGTATTTTCACATTCATTTAGATTCAGACATGATCAAATGTCTGCATGGACAAGTTACCATCATCACAGGTGCTCAATGATCAGCCAATCACAGCACTGCTTAATGTCAAGTGACTTTCTGCTCGTATCATCTATAGCCGTCCCCTTCAGATTCATGCTACACTAGAGGACTGAAATCTTCTTCTGCAGTTGTTTGTGCATTTACTAAATTGTGACTGTTTAGCCTATATCATGCTAATAATTTTGCATACGCAGTGTATTTTAGTATTGATGCATTTTGATTGTAAGGAAAATTCTATTACTTTTATAATAACAATCTTTGGACAATGTTGTTTACATTTGCTGTCCAGTGCAAAATATGGATCCTGAAGCAAAGCCAGTTGAAAAAGATTTCTAAATCAAATCAGTGAAAACTCAATGCATTGAAACTGTTTGTATTCAACTCAAAATCAACTAACAAAAGTGACGGTCACAATAATGCATCAGGAAACCACTTTCTCCTTGGTTCCCAATGGCCATACTCTCTTCTGGAATGACATTTGTTGAAGCATGCAGCATGATGAATCATGGGAAGTGAAGGGGATATGATAGCGGAGAGGATTCACAGGCCTTGTGGATGGAAACACCTGCCAGCAGCGATCCCACACAGAGTCATGAATATGAAGGCCAGCGAAAGTCTGAGTCACATGAGTCTGATGTTACCTCCTCACACCGCTTAAAACACACTGACAACATGTACCAAACTGATTTTGTTGCTTAGCAATGGGAACATATCTGAGAAAAAAGACTCCAAATGAAGAAAAGGATGAGACGGCTAGTTTAAAATAGTAAGAACTAGGGATGGAAATAGTAAATTGGTGATTTGTGAAGATGACTAGTTGGTTTATCTACATATATTTTTCTTTAGCATCTATTTTGCCTTTAATATTTAATATTTTAAGATCTAGTGTGCAGAGACAGTGTTGGGGAATAACTAGTTACATGTAATGGAATTACGTAATGTAATTACAAAATAAATGTAACTGTAATCTGTTACAGTCACTGAGAAAAAATGTCTAATTAAATTACAGTTACCTACTAAAATGTTAACGATTACAAAGGGGGTTACATCTGAATATTTTCACACACATACAGATTTGATTGATTTCTTTCTCAAATTGCACTGACTGCGCTAAAACTTGAGATATCAGTGTTTCAGGAGACACAGAATAGGACACAGGCTTATTTAATAACTGTTTTACAGTTAACAATTAATCTTAAAAAATAAAACACTAGGAATAGGAATATTTGGATTTACGTATATGCTTTATTTTTTAAGATTAACTGTTTTTGTTTTTTTGTTTTGTTTTTTCTAAAGCATTGTTAGATGCCAATGTTTTTTATAATAGCTATGCAAAGATTTGATTTCCAAAACAGTATCATGGCTATTAAATTAAGGAATTAAATTTCTTGTTATGATTTTAAATGTGTATTTAACCTCAGAATGATCTCAAAGTAAAAAGAGGTGCTAAAGTCTGATTTTGTGGTGGCTGTGCTTTAAAATTAAATTATTCTAATCTTAATTCAAGTGATGAAGGATTTCGAAAGTGGCAGTAATCAGTGTTGAGTGCTACTGTAAGGTTAACCCTGCCTGGTTTACATGTTTGAAAATGATTACAGTTGAAAACATTCGTTAGAAATTTAGAAAAGTAATCAAAAAGTAATCAAATGTAATCAGTTACATTATTTTAATAAAGTAATTGAAATGGTTACAGTACTTACAACATGTTAAATAGGGTAACTGTAATCTGTAAATCTTTCCAAAGTAACCTTTCCAACACTTTGCAGAGATAACTAAGTAAACACTGTAGCGCTTTCAATACACTGATCTTCCTGTACAATGACGTAACGCATTACTTTATAGCATAATTAGAAATTAACTAGCTAGTCATAACTGTTTACTGATGTGTAGTCTGATTCATGTGACTCTTATGAGTCATTTCAAATGAAAAGCTCCAAAAGACTCACTAACCAGTTTCAATCTCATCATCTGTTGGATTCAGTTTCATGACTCACTCTTTCACTGAGTGGTTCAGAACCTTGTCATATTCAACCTTACTGAAGCAAAAACAAGTACAGTATGAGTTAAAAACCCAGAGACTCTCGCAAGGACAGTGGAGAAAAACAAGACCACCCAAGGTTTGCTGACCACATAAAGCTCTTTGTTTGTTTGTTTACCTCTATTTATAAACAAACAAAAGGGAGTTCACTGATCATCTGCAGTGAAAACAGAAAAGGCAAATTTGCTTCTAGGTGAATCCATAAGAGCCGGTCCTCACACCCCGATCAGCGATGCAAGAGAGGATCGCTCAGCAGATGAATATAAATGAATCCGCATTTCATATGAACATGGGTTACGATGTGGGATTAAATGCTACGAGACTTCTCAAAGATAATGAACATCAGTGATCTAGACTGGTCAAATACATCTAGAGACCAACCCAATACCATTCATCAATATTTAAATGAATCTTTCAGACTTCATTATTGTAGATAATTGCATGTCAAACTAACGGGCCGCAGTACAGGTTCATACAGCCTCTGGGATGTTTATTCAGGTGTCATTAGTCTAATAAATACACAGATCAGGCTGCTAGGCGTGAGGGAGGGATAAGCCGTTTAACTGTGCCAACAATCCTACACAGTTCAATACATTTCTGTCTGTTGTAACTGTTCAACTGACCCCAAACTGCAGCTGCCTATAGTGCTTCTCAAATGTTTGAACCCCCTGGTCTTATATGCAGTGAAAAATGGAAAATACGCAAATGCAATGAACTTGTAGAAGCATCTGAAAGTCCTCACCACACCAGGAAAGATCTTCTTTAGTCTGTCCACCGCGGCGAGAGCTTTAGCTTTCCCTCCACTCAGACAGTCTTCAAACTCATAGAGCGGCTGTCGCACTGGGTTCGAGTAGGAGATCTTCGCGTTGTCCACAAAAGTGATGTGTCTCACACCCCAGCCCTCAAAAACAGAACAGAAAACATTCAGAGAAACATTCACTAAACATTTCTGCCAGTATTTTACAGTATTTCAGCATAAAAAACAAAACTGTGACCAGCTGTAATACTGTATGCCATGTGCATTTAAATTACACAAACACACCTCCAGTCTTACAGATTTTTGTGCTTTACCGACAAAAGTTTGTGCTATTTGCCAGGTTAATGTAATTTTATTTAAAGGGGGTGTTTGTGTACATTTTCTAAGCAGTTATTCACCAAATGTGACCCTGGACCACAAAACCAGTCTTAAGTAGCACAGGTATATTTGTAGCAATAGCCAAAAATACATTGTATGGGTCAAAATTATCCATTTTTCTTTTATGCCAAAAATCATTAGGATATTAAGTAAAGATCATGTTCCATGAAGATATTTTGTAAATTTCCTACCATAAATATATCAAAACTTAATTTTTGATTAAATAATTTGGATTGCCAAAAACTTCATTTGGACAACTTTAAAGGCAATTTTCTCACTATTTTGATTTTTTTGCACCCTCAGATCCTAGATTTTCAAATACCTGTCCTCAGCCAAATATTGTCCTATCCTAACAAACCATACATCAATGGAATTTCAAAAAATTGACCCTTGTGACTGGTTTTGTGGTCCAGGGTCACAAATGATGTTTAAATCATGGAGATCACTATGGCCAGGCATATATCCAGAGGCATAGTATAGTCAAGCACACTTGATACATTCCCAGTAAAGCACACTAGTTTGTGGTCGTCTGCTCAACTAGCCCGCAAAATCATGAACTGTGCCGTGCAAACTGCGAGCAGCACTTTTTTTTTTTTTTTTGGCCTGTTTGCACCATTACCTGTTTTGCATAATTCCTCTGAAACCAGTAAACCGGTGTGAAAAAAAAAAAAATCAAAGATAGTGTTTGTGAAAATTTTCAAACTCAACTGCTTTTTAAACAAACAAAACTCAGACCTTGGTACGTTCAAACTGTGCCTGGCTCTAAAACTGGACTCATTTCTCTTTCTCTTCACACCACTATTGAAATCTGGACCACTACAATTTTGAATGAGTCACATTTTTATATTCCTACTTACTGCTGCTTTTATCACTACAGTACTGTTATTATTATATTAAAGGGATACTCCACCCCAAAATGAAAATTTTGGCATTAATCACTTACCCCCATGTCGTTCCAAACCCGTAAAAGCTTCGTACGCTATTTGCGTGCTATAGCTGCACACAAATAGCATATGCTCTTCTGTGTCAGCTGCGAAACAAGGATACGTCTTCTACGTGTATTTACATTTTGATTTGAATGAAAACAGCACATCTGTGTGTCGCGGCTGACACAGAAGTGCGTACGCTATTTGCGTGCAGCGATACTCTCCAAAATGGCGCTACAGTGCCAAATTTGTTGAATAAAGTCGTTATTTTTGTTTTCTTTCCGTACAAAAAGTATTCTCGTCACTTCATAATGTTACGGTTGAACCACTGATGGCAGATGGACTATTCTGACGATGTCTTTCATACTTTTCTGGACTTTGACAGTGTAATTTACTTGGTAATCAATGGGACAGTCACAAGCCTCCCGGTTTTCATCCAAAATATCTTATATTGTGTTCCGAAGACAAACGAAGCTTTTACAGGTTTGGAACGACATGGGGGTAAGTGATTAATGACAAAATGTTCATTTTGGGGTGGAGTATCCCTTTAATACTGATAATGCTACTAGTAATAAATAAGAACATCACAGTTATACAGTGCCTTGCAAAAATATTCATACCCCTTAATTTTTTTACGTTTTGTTATGTTGCTGCCTTATATTAAACGGTTTTAAATTACTTTTTTTCCACATCAATCTGCACTCCATACACCATAATGACAAAGCAAAAACAGAATTGTCACAAATTCATAAATTTATTAAAAATAAAAAAACTGAAATAAGTACATTGCATAAGTTTTCAAACCCTTAACTCAGTACTTATCTGAAGCACCTTTACAGCCTCAAGTATTTTTGGGTATGATGCGACAAACTTTGCTCATCAGCATTTGGCAATTATCTGTCATTCTTCTCCTCGCCTCTTCACCTCTCAAGCTCTGTCAGGTTGGATGGGGGCAGATGCAAATTTTTAGGTTTCTCCAGAAATATTTGATTGGGTTCAAGTCCAGGCTCTGGCTGGGCCACTCAAGGACATTCACAGAGCTGTCTATAAGCCACTTTGTTTTTTTGTGCACATTTCGTATATCTGCGTTTATCTCCTATATCTTTGTTTGGGTTTCTCCTTTTGAACGACGAATATATACTATTGTTAGCTGCTGATATGGATAGCTTGTTCCTCTCACGCAGGCGCAGAACACACGTGTTAGTTTGCCGTCGGCTGTAGTCTGTGCGGTGTGTTCGAGCACAGCTTTCTGATCCGACGCTGCCGACAACACCGTCGGCTTTCGTCGCCGCTAGTTCTTTGAAGTCGGCTTGGTGTGTCCCAGCCTTTAGGGTCATTGTCCTGTTGGAAGTTGAGCCTTCTGCCCAGTCTGAGGTTCTGAATGCTCTGGACTGGGTTTTCATGAAGGCTATCTCAATTTTTTGGTGCAATGAGCTTTTCTTCTACTCTGACGAGTCCCTCAGTCTCTGCTGCTGAAAAACAGCCCCACAGCATGAGGCTGCTACCAGCACACTTTACTTTTGGGATGCTACTCTGCAGGTGATGAGCAGAGCTGGTTTCCTTCAAACATGATGTTTAGAATTGAGGTTCATCAGACCAGAGAATCTTGTTTCTCACAGTCTGAAGGTCCTTTAGTTGCTTTTTTGCAAATTCCAAATGTGTTTTCATGTTTCTTCACTGAAGAAAGGATTGAGTTTGGCCACAAAGCCATAAAGCCCAGATCGGTGGAGTGTTGCAGTGATGCTTGTCCTTCTGTAGGTTTCTCCTGTCTCCATATATGATCATGAAGCTCAACTAGAGTGACCATCAGGTTCTTGGTCCCCACACCAACCAAAGCCCTTCTCCATCAGTTGCTCAGTTTGGCAGGAGGCCAGCTCTAAGAAGAGTCCTGTTTGTTCCAAACTTCTTTTATTATGGAAAACGGAGACTACATGATTCTGTGAACCTTCAATGCAGCAGATTTTTTTCTGAACTCAATCCTGTTTCTGAGCTCTACAGACCTTTTTTTTTTTTGACCTCAGGGCTTGGTTTTTGCTCTGATATGCATTTTTAACTGTTAGACCTTTTATTAAGACGTGTGTGCCTTTCCAAATCATATACCCATTCAATTGAATTTGCCACAGGTTAACTTCACTTGAAGTGTAGTAACATCTACAAGCAATATGAATGCTCCTGAGCTAAATTTCAACTGTCCCAGATAAGGGTATGAATACTTATGCAATGGAATCATTTAAGGTTTTTATTTTTAATAAATTTGCAAAGATGTTTGCTTTGCCATTATGGTATATGGAGTGTAGACTGATGTGGAAAAAAAATTAATTTAAATCAGTTTAACATAAGGCAGCAACGTAACAAAATGTGAAAAAATGAAGGGGTATGAATACTTTTGCAAAGCACTGTAGTAATATATTTCTGTTGTAATTCTTTCACTTGGATGAAACGCTTAAAGATTGCTATTTTGCTATAAAAGGGTCTCAGTTCTTTCAGTGTGTTCACATATAAGCCAAAGCTCTCGTGAACCGCTGCTGGAACCCGGTGTAAAAACACTCTTGCGCTCGCAATTAACTGGCACGAACGCATTTTCATTTTCATACTGCCAACATCTCAGCCATCAAGTGACACCACTATCATTTTGAAATGGAAGCATCTGTGACTTACTTTCTATAATTACAGTCTCAGGCTTAAGACTGTTTCAAAAACCATTAAGAAGCAATTATGCCAAAGGCAAGTAAGCACTTAAATGACATAAAGCAAGCCAAGAAATCCATACTGAAGATGGTTCTTACCATCAGTGTTCTCGCTACATTGCAGCCCAGAGTCCCAGCTCCCAGTAACAGACACCTTGTCGACACGACCTTATCCAGATCCAGAGAGGGGACCAGCCTCCAGCGCATCAGCTTCAGGTTGAGATCGACAGAAGACTCGGCAAGCCTTGAGGAAATGAATGAAATGTGTAACATAGCACTGAGAAAATCATTTCAGAGTCTATAAACTGATGCCAGGTGTTTAGTACCTTTTAGGGTCCATACATTCACTGAGATTGACACTTCTAGGTCCCATCGCACCTTTAGGGTTCTTTTCCCAACCCACACTCTTTGGACATACTACATAAACAAATTAGTACATATAAACATAATGCAACAGCCTACAGTTAAACTGACTTTAATGTTAATATAAAAGAGACTTTGCTTGGTGTTGTACAGGTAAAATGATTGTAAAGAAATAGCTGAAGTTCCACCTAATTGTACAAATGCATCAGACACACAATTAGTCACTATCATATTTTGCTTGTTTTTTTTTTTTTTTTGCATCTCAAGTGACATTAGGTTTAATGTTTAAGCAACAGTTCAACTTCTGAAATAGGTCTCAAAAGCCCTGCGGTCCATTCCAGTTTGTTACACTCTGTCTAGTAGGAGGTGTACAAACTAGCCCACCAGTCAGTCAACTGCATTTGTGTCGACTAGTCGACAAACACACAACTTCCAAGTCCAGTTCACCCAAAAATGAAAATTAGCTGAAAACGTGGTCACTCTCAGGCCACCCAAGATTAGGATGCGTTTGTTTCTTCATCAGATTTGTAGAAATGTAGCATTACATCAGTGTCTCAGCAATGGATCTCCTGCAGTGAATGGGTGCCGTCAGAATGAGAGTCCAAACAGCTGATAAAAACATCACAATAATCCACACCACTCCAGTCCATCAGTTAACATCTTGAGAAGACAAAAGCTGAAACAAATCTATCCTTAAAACACTTTTAACTTCAAACTGTTGTTTCTGGCTAAAATATCAGTTCCAAATATAAAGTGTCAAAGTCCATCTCCTGCTATCTCTCACATCAAAATCCAGCCAGATATTTGTTTAAAGCTGTTTTGGACTGTTTTGTCTTGTAAACGCTGCTTCATCTGTGTAGATTTCTCTCCTGATTCAAACCAGACCACTTTTTCACTGGAGGAAGCGTTATTATGGATTATGGACTCGGATTTTAGTTAGAAATTATGTCTTAATGATGGATTCAGCTTTTGTCTTCTCCAGATGTTAACTGATGGACTGGAGTGGTGTGGATTATTGTGATGTTTTTATCAGCTGTTTGGACTCTCATTCTGACGGCACCCATTCACTGCAGTGCATCCATTGCTGAGACACTGATGCAATGCTACATTTCTCCAAATCTGATGAAGAAACAAACTCATCTACACTACCAGTCAAATGTTTTTGAACAGTATAATATTTTTAATGTTTTTTTAAAAGAAGTCTCTTCTGCTCACCAAGCTTGCATTTATTTGATCCAAAGTAACGCAAAAACAGTAGCTGTGTCCGAAACCGCTCCCTATCCATTATATAGTGCACTATATCGGATGTCAGACATTTGTAGTGCTGTCCGAATTCATTCCCTACATTCGTTCACTACTTTTTACCCACAATGCATTCTGATTTCGAGTGTACAACTGATGTACACTCACTGAAGCACTATTTCCCACAATCCAATGCAGAGAACCCACGAGCTGGAAGAGAGCAGAGCGAGCGAGTTTGAAGGAGAGATGCCGTTTACATCTTTCTTATTTCTGCTTTAACGTTTATTTCATGCATTATTTATATTAAAATATATTATGTAGGCATTAACTCAAGTTTAATATTTTATTAATTTACTGAGATGGCATCTTTGTTAATTTACAAAAAGTGATGATAATTTGGTGGATATTTAAAAATGTCCGTTGGTAGTGAATTCATTCTGGTGTAAAATTAACGGTTGTCTGAGGGCGCTCTACGACCATTGTATCTGAGCGCAAAATGCTGCTTGGAAGAGTTTCAAAATACTACAAACAATTAATACATACAATTATGAACGTGTTAATGTGTGTTTATTTTTGTTGACAATATTTTAATAGTATTTAATGATTATGAGCAAAGCAATACAAAATAAATTAATAATATACCATCAATGAAACCACAAAGCTGACGTGGAGGTATGTACAATTACAATATAAAGTCATTTTAAGTGTCATTGCTATTAATATTATTTTCTAAAATAAGGTACATGTAATACAAAAGTACATGATGAAGATGTTTCTCACGCACAGTGTATACGTCACCGACCGAATCTGTTGACTTCATTTTGTTCACTCCTTTCTGATATAGCGCACTCAACTGCTATACACTATATAGGGATTAGTGAATGAGTGAATGAGTGAGTGGCTTCGGACACAGCTAGCAAAATTTTGGAATATTTTTACTATTTAAAATAACTCTTTTCTATTTGAATATCTGTTAAACTGTAATTTACTCCTGTGATCAAAGCTGAATTTTCAGCATCATTACTCCAGTCTTCAGTGTCACATGATCCTTCAGAAATCATTCTAATATGCTGATCTTGGATGGCCTGAGGGTGAGCACTAATTTTCATTTCTGGGTGAATTATCAACTAGTCGAGTATTTTTTTTTTTTTTTCACTCTCTGGTTTTGAATACAAGAAAACATTGTAAGTGAATGGTGCCCATCATCATGTGGCTATTTTGATTAATTTTGGTGAGATGATGGTGGATTGTCCAGCATTCAATCACACACTGTGAGATCACTGGACTTTTCAATGCAAGTGGATGTCACAGTTCAGAAGGGCAAACCTCACTGAAGTGTGAAGACATCCATGTTTGTGCATCTGAAGGAGAAGGACCACACCAGTCAAGGACAGCGGTGTAAAGACAGGGAGGATGGGCTGTTTAAGAGAGCGATGAAAGAAGTCATCGATATGAAAATGGAATAACCTGATTTTGATCAAAAAGGGCTTTCAATAGTCCTTATCAGGTTCCTACAGCGCTGTCCTTTCATAGCCGGCAGCTTTGGCCCAATTCACACAGCCATTCACACGATCAGTACAGCGACTCCCACAGGAATTCACAACTCTGATGGGCTGTGATGTGTGATGAGGGTGAATGTCAGGGAATCTCCTCCATCAGCTCACAGCTGAGGAGTGACTGAAGGATCTGAGCCGACAAACATGCCCCAGCTCAGGAAGAATAAAGCTTACTAGACCAACAACTGAAAATCCTCACTGTACAGTACAAAGAAAATAAACAGATCTAAAAGAAACCATAAACGGGTCGTATCATAAACATTTGTCTCTTTTAATTTTTTTCTCCACTTATAATGTCATTTAAAGGCAGGATTCACTTGCGGCCACTGAAAGTGTGGATTTGCTTTACATGCCAGAGAATTACTACTGCCATGATTTCTAGAAAGTGCACATAAACTTTTATATAAATATTTGCCTGGGAGGAAAAAATTATATTTAAAAGCTTTTGCTTTCACTCTGAAAAGTTTTGCAGTTCCAGATAAACTGTATTTTAACTTATAAAACTTTTGCTTTAGTTTGCAAAAGTCTTAAGATTCCCAAAAAACCTTTGCATTCACTTGCAAAAATAATATGATGTGGGAGGATAACTATATTTCAGAGCTTTTGAAAAAGCAACATTTCTTTAGAGAAATTAATTATGCAACAGAACGCAAAATCATGCAAAGTTTCTCAGGGGAATGCAATACTTTTGTGAGAGAACGCAAAGGTTTTGTGAGCATAAACAAAAGCACTGGAATACAATTTCTCTACCTATTTTATATTTTACATTCACATTTATTCATTTGGAAGACCCTTTTATCCAAAGCGACTTACAATTGAGGAATACAACAACTGATTTATCATGAGATGGCAATAAACACTAGAAGTGGCGGTTATACAAGGTTTCAGTCCTTGTTCAAAGTAGTAAAAGCTAGGACAGGAAGGGATAAAGATAATAACAGAAGAGAAAAGTGAAAGCATAGAATTTTTTTTTATTTTTTATTAATGAGGCAGTTAGATGCTCACGAAGTTTTCAGTTGTTTCTTGAAGAATATACATTTTTTTTTATATATTTTTGTCATCACCATGTCCCCTTAAGGCTGGGGTGGGCAACTCTGGCCCTTGAGATCCACTTTCCTGCAGAGTTTGGCTCCAACTCTAATCAAACACTCCTTAACCCAAGCTAACCGAGGTCTTCAGAATTACTTGTTAGCTACAGGTTAAATTCTGTGTGGATCTCAAGGGCCAAAACTGCCCACCCCTGCCTTACGGGCTCTGTAAATGACTGATAATGCAAACAAAAATCAAACAATATGAATCTGGATAATTAGCAGGAAGAAACAGAGTGCAAAGCTCACTGATGGTTCATTTGACACAACAACCGGCTACAAAAAACTGAAACCTATGGCAGGCAGTCTGAGGACTCTGTATTAACATTTAAATGGGGTCTGGCCTCTCCTGAAACCAGATAAAAGCCCAGCCTTTATGCTGCTGTTCTGAAGCACTCAGGCGAAGATGATAAATTACCTGCAGAAGCTGTCAGGTCTGGGAGCTTGACCCGAAAGATGATGCTGTGCCGGATTGAGCGGCTCCCTTGTAGAGTCCTGTCTCTGAAGCACAGAACCTCCAGCACATCCAGCTGTGAACCCCTGGCATTCACAAGGACAACCACACACCACAATAAGCACACATGGTCTTTGGAGTGACCTTAAACTTACCATTACAAAGAGATGACGGCTGGAAGAGTCAGTACAGATGGAGCACTATGACATTTAACACTGAAAGCTGCAAAATGCAGCAGTATTTCCAAAATCTTCCACCTGCACTGCATTTCCTAAAAAAATACATCATAATTTGATGTTTATTTGGACATGTATCATGGTAATACCATGGTTGTGGTACAATCATATCACCATGGTTTTGGTTATGGGAGCTTTGTGGTTCCATGTTTTTGGGCGAATGCACAAACTGGTGCATATGAAGGCTGACACACAGTTATCTTCATTAAAACTGATGAGCACTACATTCTCTTTAGGATTTATATCTATTTTGCAGAAATACACTGCCATTCAAAAATTTGGGATAGGTAAGGTTTTTAATGTTTTTTTTTAACAAAGTCTCTTAGGCTCATAATTTTTCTATTTTAAATACTTTAAATATAATTTATTCCTGTGAACAAAGCTGAATTTTCAGCATCATTACTTCAGTCTTCAGTGTCACATGATCCTTCAGAAATCATTCTAATATGCTGATTTGCTGCTCAAGAAACATTTCTGATTATCATCAGTGATGAAAACAGCTTTCCAGTATTTCTTTGGAACCAGTGATACTTTTCCAGGATTCTTTGATGAATAAAAAAGAACAGCATTTATTCAAAATGGAAATCTTTTGGAACAATATAAGTCTTTACTGTCACTTTTTATCAATTTAGCACATTCTTGCTGAATAATAGTAATCATTTCTTTCAAAAAAAAAAAAGAAAGAAAAAATGACTGATCCAAAACTTTTCAACGGTAGTGCATATTTTTAGAAAAAAAATATATATATTTTTTGAATAAATGCTGTTCTTTGTAACTTTTTATTCATCAAAGAATCCAAAAAAAAAGCAAAAAAAAAAAAGTATCACAGGTTCCAAAAAATATATATATTAAGCAGCACAACTGTTCCCAAAACTGATAATAAATCAGTATATTAGAATGATTTCTGAAGGACTGTGTGATACTGAAGACTGGAGTAATGATGCTGAAAATTCAGCTTTGTTCACAGCAATACATTATATTTTAAAATATATAAAAATAGAAAACCATTATTTTAAACTGCAATAATATTTCACAATTTTTTTCTGTATTTTTGATCAAATAAATACAACCTCGGTAAGCAGAAGAAATATCTTTTAAAAAAACATGAAAAATCTTACTGATCCCAAACTTTTGAACAGCAGTGTATATTTATGGGACCAAGTGTAAATGGAATGCGCTAAACTCAACTAGTTCCCAATCCAATCGATCTAAACACATGAAGTCACTATGTATAAATAAATCCACAGTTTTTGGATATGGAGCCATGGTAATACCATGTGTTTTGAACATGTACCATGGTAGTACTACAGTATTCTTTGAAGTACTTTGGAGGCCCATGGTATTTACCTTGGTATATGAACATAGTAATCATTCAGTACTATATGATCTAATAAAGTGTCATGGTATTATTAGCATTGGTGCTGCCATAGTATTTTAATAAAGGTTTCTTGGCTACATGGCTAATGAATAAGCAGCATCATAGTACTGTATATAATTTGAGTGTACACTTATCAAACTTCAGGCAAAACGTCAAAGGAACAACACGCTTGATTGGACAGGCAGTGCAATACATTCTCACAAGACATTAGCAGATGGTTGGAAATAATATTTCCTCACATTATTTTAGTTACAGAACAAACATCTTTGAGATTGAAAGTAACGTCAGCAGGAAAAGAGTGGAGCTGTGGAAACAGGGCTATAATTTAACACCAGTGGGATGCGTGTTGGAAAAGCTCATTGCAGACGTACCATTTTCTTGAGAGGAGGATGAGAAAGTTTCTGAGAGGCCAGCCTGGATGTTGAGGCAGTGTGCATGGGTCATACACACCCACAGTAATCTGCAAAACAAATCAGGACACATGCCATATTATACCCACATACTGTGAAGAATTAAATGTAAAGAATATTCTAGGTTCAGGAGTCTCATTATTAAATATGGTAATCTACAGCGTGCCAAAAATGTTGTTGACAGAACTGAAAAATTCCATTAATAATAATCCGGTTTTATATTGGAAATTACCTTCTTTAGGTCTGGGAAGAAGGAGTTCAAGTCTTTTAGAGGAGCGACTTCAACACTTTCATCTGTGTACTTGAGCAGAAAATGTGAGACCGCCGTCGTTCCACTTGAGATGCAAAGATTATCATACGCCGCTTGCAAGCTTAATATCTGTGAAACAGATCAATTCAGAGCAATCAGTCCACCACATTAACTCACGAAACACAATGAAATGAAAAGAAAGTTTATGCTTGGTTGGAAAATATTTAGGCAAGAACTGAAATGTACTCTCTAACATGTACAGTGGCTCCAAAAGCTGGTGTAAAGAAGGATAGTGTGACATTTAGAACAAAAAAATCAATTGAATCGAGGCGGCAAACAGGATGCAATTTGAATTCAGTGAATGGAATAGAAATGCATATACTGTAACTGAATTTGAATTGCACTGAAGAGGGTAGTACATCTTCACTTACTAATGACGTACTTGTAGCTAAAATATAGAAAAAGTTTCCAAATATGCTTTGGTGCCACTGTATATGGCATGTCACTCATCTTAGGGCCTATATGAAATTATACATTCAAATAATTAACATTGAATTAAAAATTCTAATCAGCACATGCCTTCCATAATGCACTGTCTAACAGCTCATTATCCTTCACACAAAACATCCTCATCAGAAGTGAGTTATTTTCCGCACCTGTTTGGCAGAGAAGCTGCGCTCTAAAGACACCGGCTCCTGCTCCAGCTGGACCCCCTCCAGAAAGCAAAGGGCAGGAAAGCAGAACCAATAATAGAAATGATATTTCTTCAGATCCTGGATAAACAAAAGGACCAGTCAGAAACAAATGGCTGAAAGGACATTAATTTATTAGGACATTTTCTAAAACGCTGGCATACAAACCGCAAATGTCAAGAGGATGAATTTGTTTAGGATGGAGGAGTCTTCCAGCGCAGCACCTGACTGAATAGCACTCCAAATCTGTGATGAAGACAACACTACCAGTATTAATTAAACTGACATGACTAGAAATGATTTCTGATAGAGTTTATGCAAATGCAATAGTGTAAACATTACACACGTCACACTGTGAAACACATTCTGGGATAAAATCACTGAACAGTTGCAGCACTTTTGTGCACAGTATTTCAGCACAAAAACCTAGAATTTAAACAGTCATTAGGTGCATCCCACTTCAGACACCCAGCTGATGCACGCACTTAAAGGTACAGTACACCCAAAAACAAAAATTTGCTTACCCTCAGGCCATCCAAGATTAGGATGAGTTTGTTTCTTCATCAGATTTGGAGAAATGTAGCATTGCATCTCTTGTTTAGCAATGGATGCTCTGCAGTGAATGGGTGCCGTCAGAATGAGAGTCCAAACAGCTGATAAAGACATCACAATAATCCACAGCACTCCAGTCCATCAGTTAACATCTGGAGAAGACAAAAGCTGAAACAAATCCATCAATAAGATGTTTTTAACTTCAAACTGTTGCTTCTGTTCAAAATACAATAATCCATAATAACGCTTCCTCCAGTGAAATAGTCCGTCTCTTGTCTCTCACATCAAAATCCATCCACATATGGACTCTTATTTTAGCAGAAAGCAACAGTTTGAAGTTAAAAAATATATATCTTAATGATGGATGTGTTTCAGCTTTTGTCTTCTCCAGATGTTAACTGATGGACTGGAGTGGTGTGAATTATTAGATGTTTTTATCAGCTGTTTGGACTCTCATTCTGACGGCACCCATTCACTACAGAGCATCCATTGCTGAGACAGTGATGCAGTGACACATTTCTCCAAATCTTGGATGGCCTGAGGGTGAGCACATTTTCCTGAAACTAAAATAGTCAAAAAATAAATAAATAAATATATTTAAAAAAATAACTCAACTGTTGCAGCTTTCCTTGTGTATCAGGAGAGAAGAGCCTATTAGATTCTAATGCTGGATAACAAAATAACCTTTTAAACGTATGCACTATACATACTATTCATTATACTATATAGTATATGCTTATACTATATAGTACAATGTATAGTATGTTTTCTGAGACACAAATACCACCATTCTTTTCAGTGCAAAAACATTGGGTTTATTTAAGACTGGACCTTACATAAAAAAGTCTGTGCTGTTTGGCCATCGCAATTATCATTGTGTTATTACCATTTGCAGAAAGCAGGCAGTAAACGAAACTGAATTAAGAAGATTAAGAATTGCAGCAGTAATTTATCAAATGATGAAGAAGGATGTTCAGCATCCAGATACGCAGTGAAAGAAAGTGCATAATTCATTTGGTGGATCTCTGCAGGCAGCGAGTGCAAATAAAATACACTAACAACAGGCACAATTAACTAAGAGTGATTCAGAGCACTGCACCTCATTGGCTGCTTTATCCAGGAGAGCTTTCTTGTCTGTGGTTTTGAAGGCTTCTAATGTGTTGGTGTTGTACAGAGTTCCTGGGGCTGGACAGCAGCGAGCCGGTGTGGCTCCATCACTGAAACATACACTATATTATTTGTATTCACTGATACTCTGTATTGTTTGTATTGTGTTTTAACATCAATGTAACCAGTATTGTATACGATTTGTTTTTGCACCAACAAGGATATGCTAATTAGCTAACCATAATAGTTTAACACACTACAGCTCAGGGTAAAATCACTGTAGAGTGTAGCTGTGAAACCTTATTGTTTTTATACTGTATGCAACATGATAAAAGAAATCAATGTCAATAAATAGGTGAACGATAAATAAGAGTGTCTAAAGAAAAGGAAAAATATTGTTTAAAGTTCTTAGAAATGTACACTTTGTATTAATTTTGGCTTGATATGGTTTTGAAAAACGTTTATATATGTAGTTGTTTAAATTCAACTCTCAACTTGTTCACTTTTTTTAACAAAATCATGAATTGATAAATATCAAATATCATATGTTTTTGGGGGTTATACCATATGCATAAACTTATGTTTATGCAGAAACAACTTTTCATTTTAAATAGTGCTGGGCAATGATTAATCGTGATTAATTACATCCAAAATAAAAGTTTTTTTATGTGTGTGTACTGTGTATATTTATTATGTATATATAAAGACACACACACACACACATACAGTATATATCTTGAAAATATTTACCTGTATATATTTATATTCACTTAATTTATACTATATATAAATATATTTAATATATAAACATAACATATTTTTCTTAAATATATACATGCACACATACATAATAAATATACACAGCACACACACATATATTAGGTACACAAAAATGTTTATTTTAGATGTGATTAATCGTGATTAATTGTTGCCCAGCACTAATTTTAAATATGTATTGTTCAACTTAACAAGAACTAAAATTAATAAATGCAGAAGTGTTGTTCATTGTTCATGTTAACTAATGTAGTGAACTACTGGAAACATGTTTTAAACTAAATAAACCTATATAAGAATATTTGATAATAGGATTCTAGGACAGAATTAATAGAATATCAACTTGCCACATTATCTATAAAGAATGCACTAGTGTACACTTGTTCCCTGTGTCTTTTGCAGTGCCCTTTGAATCGAATGATTGGAAAGTACCCTATTTTTACATCTGTTTTATAATGTGCCTTGTCCTTCAGGTCACCACTGGTATGTTTTTTATTTCTTATTTGGAGAGAAGCAGCATGGGTGCAGATGGCTGCCGGACGTCAGGAGTAAACCCTCATCACTTCTCCTGGCTCCACCAGACTACTGGGCTGCTAATAGCGAGTCTGTTTGGCCAGTGCAATTACTCAGCCGTCATAAATGTAAAATTAATTCTACTGAAACAGCCCTTGAGGATTTAACTGGCAAGAAAAAATCATTAATTTCACAAGTAACAGACGTGATATTGGGGCCATTATCCAAGGCTTTCAGAATAACCAACTACATTACATGCTCTTAATACAGAAAACTTACACATCAAATGCGCTGAACTCCAGTGTCAAGCGTGTCGGCAAGCCAACAGGATCACCTGCAATTTATAACAAAACATTTGCATTATATTACAGCTTAAAGGTGGATTAATTATACTCAGACACTTTCAGCTCTGGAGTTATTAAATGAATCATTGGTGACATACACCTGAAAGCAGACTGTTGCTACAATGCCATCTAAAACTAAACACTTTTGCATGGTGCACCCATGCTGATGATGGTGTAAGCAGACAGAAGAGAAGAGAAAATGGCATATTGGGTGTTTAAGAAGTGGCATTGAAAGAATGGCTATGTTAGAACAGCACACTACTACACTACTCTTAATATTTCAGCAGTATGCATGTGCATGTTTTGTATGCATGCCTGAATGACCCGACTACATTTGCCAGTATTCACATTCTGGACAGCTGCTGTATTTAGAACGCAACACTAGCACACTTCTGTCTGCATACTTGCAGAGACATTTTACAAATACTGCAGAGATATTCTCTTAATATTTCAGTCTGGCAAAAACCATTTTTGGTAACAATTTACATTAAAGTTAACAAACAATGAGTTAACAAACAATGAGTAATACATTTATTACAGTATGTTTTAATCTTTGTTAATGTTGGTTAATAAAAATACAACTATTTATTGTTAGCTCAGATCCATTAAATATTTTTCATTGATAAAAAAAACTTTAGTTTTTAATTTGCAAATGCCGAAATTAACAGCATTTATTCAAAACAGAAATCCTTTCTAACAATATAAGTCTTTACTGTCACTTTTATCACATCCTTGCTAAATTAAAGTATGAATTTCCCCAAACTTTTGAATAGTAGTAACAAAATGTCTATTTTGAATAAACACGGTTCTTTTAATGTTTTATTCATCAAAGAATCCTGAAAAAAATATCACAGGTCCCAAAAATTAAGCAGCAAAATTAAAAT
>CM077255.1:27141442-27266442 GCA_039654775.1 Spinibarbus caldwelli
CAACACTTAAAATACATAATGTAATATGCTTATACTTAATACGAATATAACCAACTTAAGTACATTTTGCATTATAACAAATACATGCAGAGGGTGCCAACGGCCTGGTGATGTTTCATTTTACTGCGTGATTCAATGATGTTTAAATCCATGTAATTTTAATATTTGCCCACATGCAAACTCAGAGCAGGGTTTGAACTTTTATTTTGAAATCACGATGTACACAAATTGCATATAGAAATATGTTGATGTATTCTCCTATATTGGCATGGGTTTTAAAATGATTCACGTTATAAATCTAGTGAGATAACGCACACTGTTTTCCCAGATAAATGTTAAGCAACTCAAACTCACAGCATATGCAGAGGAAGAGTTTGTGGACCGAGCAGCTGAGATGGAGATGTGCACGCTTGTAAACGATAACAGTGCAACAACAAAGCACATCAGACTTCATACACATTCCCAAATGAAACTCAAACAAACAGCACATGCAAAAAAAGACCGAACGATATAATGCAAGCACTATCAAATGTTTTTCCACAAAATCAACTTTTTATTGAGACCGCTTTTCACCTCAAGGAGTAATATCGCGAGATCTCGTGCACTCCCAAAAGCTGGGTGAAACTGCTCTGTATTTATATCAGACGCAGACCCAATACTTTTGGCAATATAGTATATATATATATATATACACACTATATTGCCAAAAGTATTGGGTCACCTCCTTCTAATGAACAGGTTTGACTACTTTAGTTTATATTAGAAATAAATTTCATTATTACACTCCCCATACTTTAGTTTAGATTAGTTAAATGTTTGGTAAAGAGTTTTTGGCTCAAGATCTGCATTTAAAGTCACACCAGAGGTGTTCAGCTTGGATTAGGACTTGGCTTTCTGCAGACCAGTCAAGTTCTTCCACACTGACTGAATCAATCATTTCTTTTTGAACCTTGCCTTATACACAGAGGCATTGTCATGTTAGAATAGAAAAGGGTCCTGTCCAAACTGTTGCTTTAAAATTAGAAGCACACAATTCCCTAGAATATCATTATATGCTTAAACATTAAGATTTGTACTCATGAAAATTACTAAAGTAGTCATATATATATATATACATATATATATATATATATATATATACAGAAATGAAAATTGATATTATAATCAAATTTCAAATTATTTGAGAAAATGCCTTAACTTTTGTCTAATCAAAGAATGAATGAAGACATACAGTACATCTTAAACTTTGATTACTACATGCAAATTCAACCACAGTAAGACTGAATGTAGCATCTGATATTACAAAAGACAAATGTGCTTTATTTTATTTCTAATCATCAACTATAACGTGCCTTTCATTTTCAGGATCTAAGCAATCTGTTCTGACAGAAGCCTAGCACTTAAGAGGCCAGTGCTGTCAACTCCCAGCAAAACATCTCTTTCATTATTACACTCCCCATACCCACCGTTATAGTAGTAGGCTTTGATGTGTTTTGGACTCTCATCTAAGCGGAAGTCGTTGAGCTTCTTCTGGGTGAGCTGATGCCAGAATCCTGCCTCCAGGGCGCTGCAGAACGGGGCAAACTGCAGCTTTGGGGCGGCTGCGCCTCTCTCCATCGACTCCGCTTCCATCAGGACCGATGCTTTTGATTCTTTACGACAGAGAAAGACAATTGCATTCAGCCACTGAGCATTTTTATTAAAGCTTTAACATCATAAAGGTGCTATAAATACAAATAGTTTGCCTTAAAAACATATAACAATAATAATAATAATAATTTAATGTTTCAATTTTTAAAAACAAGATTATAATTAATAGTGACAGCTAGCCAAGAGATAATTTTATCTTTGATATATCAAAATAAAATAAAAGTTAAATAGTAAAATGTACTCTTAAAATATATTCCTCAATGCTGATAGCCTGATAATATTTTCTTATATATTCATAATCATAATAACTCATACATTTCTTGTTCGATTAGATTTGTGGAAGTTGGTCAGTTTTGAAGGAGTAGTTCCCTTTTCTCACTTCAACAAGCTTGGATGTCTAAATTAATAAGAAATTAATACTGTACTAAACTGATAAAACATCTATACAACTAATTATGTCTTGTCAACGTAATTAAAGCAAAACTGCGCTCTTTAATATTGTGATTTTAATAATGTTGCTTCGGTAAACCCAGAGGCTCTGTCTCTGTTATCGTGTGTTTGTTTTTTAAACACACTGCAGTAAAAGGCACCACATTGAGAATGTGATTTGTGCCAGTTATAATCATGTAAATGACAAACAGAGAGTCAAAACAACAATAAACACACATGACAGAAACATCACTTACCAGACCAGCACTTCCTGGTTGAGGTCATATGACCGCGGTCAGCTTGCGCGCATGCGCAGTCGGTTTGTTTTGGTGTAACAGAGCTAGCGCTTCACAAATTACTTTAAAATTAACTCAATAAGAAAATAAGTACCGACCGAATGGAAGCCTTGGTGCCGTTTTCGCTGGTGCTACGACTAGTTAAAACTTTATATTTAATATTTTGACATCTTAAAAGAAAAAAGCTCTCTAATCTTAATCGGTGTTAGCATACACGCCTTTCTGATAAATGTTTCGATATTATCCCGCTGTTATAAACGATGAACAAATGTTGGCAAATAACCTTAACCAGCCGCTTAAACGGTTTAGATGGGTGTCAAATCCTCTTGTGCTGTATTAATGTCCAAAAAAAAAAAAAAAAAAAAAAAGTCTTAGGGTGCCAAAACCATCGAATAAAAGACAAAAACCCAAAAACAAAAGGAAAACAGACAATTTAGACAAGAAAATACTGACAAAAACTTATAAACGCTGTTCCTTTTCATTTGAACGGTATTAGATGAATCAGTTTATATGCCATTCACTAAAGAGAATATATTGCGCACTAATTAGATCATCGATTGGTTACAGTAGGATAATTTATGGATCAGCGTCAAACGCTTTGCTAATAAAAATGGACACAATTGAAAGTCAAGCCCTTAGGATTTGCTGTGGAGCTGTTAGATCTTCTCCTGTATCATCACTGCAGGTAGAGATGGGAGAAATGCCTTTAGATTACATGAGCTCCAGCTGAGACTGGTATACTGGGCAAATATTAAAGGTCTTTTTCCAAATCATCCAGTTAAAAATGTTTTGGGAAGTTGCTGGGAATATGAAAAATCACAGGTGAAAAGTTTTGGATGGATAGTAAAACAACAAACTCAGCAAACAGGTGTTAATAATATAAATATCAGTCCTACAGTAGCATTGCCAGTATCTCCACCTTGGTTTTTTTCAGTGCCTTCTGTGGATCTCCAGATATTTAAAACTATAAAGGATAAACAAAATCAAGCTCCTAAAGCAATAGTAGTGCAACAGCATCTTGAGAGTGAATATTTCCATTATTTACAAATATTTACAGATGGTTCCAGAGACCCAGTAACTGGACGAACAGCTGCAGCTATGTATATCCCTCTTTATAAGTATAGAGATGGAAAAAGAACTACTAATGATATATCATTACAGTGGGTTGAAGTTAAACCGTCTGCTGTAGTAATTTGCTCAGATTCATTTTCAGTTCTTAATAGTTTAATAAGTGGAAAATCGGATTCCAGACAAGATATATTAATAGAATTTTTACAAAATCTGTATAGAATTTGCCAATTAAGACTTTCAGCAGTTTTTTTTATGGGTGCCGGCTCATGTTGGTGTGGAGGGTAACGAGGATGTGGATAAGATAGCCAAACAGGCCCTTAAACATAATGTTATTGATTTAGATATACCTTTGGGTAAATCTGAAATGAAAGGTTTAATTAAAACAGCTATTAAAAATATGTGGCAGGAGAGGTGGGATAAAGGAAATAAAGGTCGTCATCTGTACAATATACAAAAACAAGTTGGTTTAGTTAGAAATGGTTATGGAAATAGAAAGGAAGATATAGTAATTTCTCATCTGAGAATTGGTCACTCTACCCTCAACAAATCACTTCTAATGATAGGGAAACATGATTCTGGTCAGTGCAATAAATGTGGACTTCCAGAAACTGTAGAGCATGCAATAATCAATTGCTTGGCATATGAAAGTGAAAGAATTCAGCTGGAAAACAATTTCATTTCTGTTGGAATAGAATCTTTAACTTTGCATAATATACTTAACAGTTCTTACAAAGGATAGAAAGTTCTTGTTTCTTTTTTGAAAGCAACAAAGTTATATAAGAAAATATAGAATATATATATATATATATTAAAAAAAAATTTTTTTATTTTTTATTTTTTGGTGCGGTTCGCTTTCACACTGCGCTTTTAGCAAGCGAACCAATAATTGTAAACAAAACCACACGTGCGCTTGAGGTCATCCATTCATTGGTTCATCTGTTCAGCCGCACCAGAGTTCATTTGGAAGCGGACCCAGACTCCTCTTCAGCTGGATCTCGGTGCGGTTGTTTGGTCCGCACCAGAGTGCTATTGCTGTATTCACACCTGCCCTAAAGGTCCGAACCAAAGGGGGAAACGAACTCTAGTGCGATTCAACCGAACTAACAGTGTGACACATTTTCAAAAGCTGTAATTGAGCTGCTGAGTCAGTCGAGATGAGCAGCATTCCTCTGCAGAGTCCTGTCCTGGGACGTCCTGCATGCAGAATCAAGGTCTTTTATTAAACCGGGATTATGATCTAAAACTCCCAAACTAATTTACATACAATTTCAGATTACATACAAATCTGTCCATTTAAATCGTGCTTAATGCATTTGCAATGGAAGACTGTCAGTCAGGTACTGTAAGTGGCATCACAAATAAACAATAAAAATGTGAAACTGTAAATGTGTCAAAGTGTATGCATGTTAGCATGTAAAGTTAGGTCTAATTTTTCAACTCTAAATATTTCATCATGATCATGATAACAAACAAACTATCCCATGATATCTGCACAGGTATACCCAGGGCACTCACAATTAAACACGATCTTTAAGATGCATGCGAAAGACTGGAGATTTTGTTTATTGATACAACTCCATTAAAATAAAAGTATACACGGGCATGCTTTCTGATTATTATATTTTTTCATAGTCTATTGAAACGTAAAATAAATAAATAAATAAATATTAAAAAAAAAAAAAAGATAAAAAAAAATCAACAGCTACTAGCTGCACAGGCCAAGTGGCCATCGGAAAATTTTTTTTATCATTTTTAAATGGTCGTTGCAAATCGACTAAATTCTGTCGTCCAGTGTAGACAGAATTTAGATGTTTTGATAAAAAAAAAAAAAAAAAAAAAAATACATCCACTACACATTAGCCTACTGAAATATAGGGGGGAAAAAGATAGAAAAGGATAAAGTTTATTTATTTATTTATTTATTTATTTGTTTTTTTAATGATTAAACACGCGTCGTGAGAGTTGGTATGTGACTTTACCAGACACTTGCACCAACATTTTATGAAAAAGGAACTCAGATGGAGCTGGTTTTGATCAGGGAATGACGGAGATCCGTGTTTTGTCTGTCATTACAGCCGCATCTGAGGCAGCATCGCATTATACGCTTTCATCAACTTACAGGCTATAACTTTCACTGTAGCTATATGGGTGCTTAGTCTTTCTTATCATTTAATAAACTTGGCCAAAATCTCATGATATATACGATGAAGCGCTATATGCAAGGATATTTAAAACGTTCAAAAGTAGGCTATATTGGTTACAACTAGACGGCAAGACTCTTCTCCGCTCTTCAAACACACAAAAACATTAGCCTTTACAGACAGTGCTTTAGTGAAGAAAACGCTGCACTTATTCAAACATCAGTTATTTATTATTTACCCTGAATGGAGGCGGGGTGAAGTTACGAGGTTTCGCTGACAGTTTGAGGATCCATAGCGTTACAAAGTTTAGTGACAAGCTCTTTTGCATGCTTTTCATAGGTTAAATATTTGTAAAACCCTCAAACAGACATAAGGAAGACCAATAGCAGTGATTTAAAACAATAATAACGAAATGTAATAGAGTTTGGATTTTCCACGGCACACCTGGAGAGCTACTCTGTCATACAGAAACACCGCCCCCGCGTGCTGCCGCCCTAGAGCTAGTTCTCCGTATGCACGCGCCGGCCCTGGGTATACCAGAAAGGCACGTGACGAATCTATCCGTAAAGTAATCTCCATGCACAGGAATTACATTAATAATGCATAAACACAAGTTCATCTCCCTAAAGTAGTCACACTTTAAAAATGGTAACAATTTTGGTAACTTTACAGATCAAATAACACATTTTAATGAATTCATGTGCATGCTTTAGTAAAACTGTCTGATATTTCTGATTTTAAACTTCTGTACATGTTCCACTTTGGCTTCTAATGCATGTGCATTATTAACATTTGTTTTTATTTTTTTTCTGTTTGAATCAAAATGACATACCAGTATGCCACAAGTTTTTAGACAGGGTTTCTGTGTTTCTTAAAAAGTCCTAATTCATCCTTCCACAGTTTGAGGTCTTTAATTGTTCAGAGCAGCATGTTCAAATCAGAGCAGAAATTCATAATTTTAAATTCTTATATTCAAGTTATGACACAAAATGTTGTAATAAATAAAAAAATTAAAAAATAAATCTTACTCAGCATTTTTGTTTTCCGATACAAATATCTAAACATCCTTAAATCGAAAATACATTTACCTGAGATGCAAAAGTAAAATTATGTTTTGAAAAAATTTAAGTGGAAAATGCTGCATCACTTTTTTTTTACAGTGCTATCAGAAGGTAAAAGATTTTTTTTTTTCCATATAGAGCTATTCAAGCCTCAAACTATTTATTTATTTATCTGTTTATGTATGTATTTATTTGTTTGTTTGTATATAAAAAAATATAAAAGTCTTACATTTACCACCTGCAAAAACCCTGTTAGAGTAATAAATGAAGAGTATTTAACATCAAAACCATGTTATAGTTGTCATGTAAACCAGTGGTTTTCAAAATGTGAGTCATCTTTACGCACATGTTAATTTTACATTGAATAGGTTCAGTTGATAGGAATTAAATTTACATTAAACAGTTCCTGCTTTCTTTTTAAAACTTCAAGGCCATTCCGAACATGCTTGATTATCATACACCCAGAATTTCAGTGTTAAAATACAGCTGTGTACATGTGGCATTTTCCAGCTCTCTGCGGACAGTGTGCATTCGCTTTTGACCAAACTCATATTTGGGTTCAGTTGATAGGAATTAAATTTACATTAAATAGTTCCTCATTTCCCATTTACTGTAGACTTTCTACAGACCCATCACAAAGACCACTCTGCAAAGACAGCGCTGAATGCAACATCAGAAATGCTGAAATTACAGCACATTCGGAAAAACATATATCAATTTATTTTAAGAAAACCATCTAATTGAGTCTGGTTATAGCAAGAACTGAACTTTTGTTCCACCAATCACATGGTTTCAGAGGAAGTGACAGGCACTAATTGAGAGCTGACAATGCAAACTGTTAGAAGAAAAAGAGAGTTGAATGGGACTAAGCACTGTATTGCATTAGTATTATATATATTATAATTGCTTTCCATAACTTGAAGTCTGTTTCATCGTCACCTCATCGCTGCACAGGCATGTAAAATACAGTATGTTTGAAATGGATACAAGCATTCTGTTGTCTATTGTTAATGCATGTATTGTATATGACACAGAGGAAGTATGAAACAACATTTTAATCATTAATTTAATCTTCATATGACCTCAGTGTTACATTGTTCATCAACCAGAGGCATCCAGTTACTGGCTACATCCAAAAACCGAAAAATGCTGCATACAGAGGTAGAAACGCAACAAGGCCCATCCGAATCCAGTGATGGTGTCACTTCCTGTCTGCTAAGATATCTTTGTCTGAATGATATTTTGAAGATGAATCCTTCATTGCCTATAATATCCTATAATAAAAGATGGCATATGAAACTTGTGGTTGGTGCCCATTTTGTGTGTTTTTGACCAACTTTTTCCACTTTTGATGTTATTTCTAGCAAGTAATTAAATATTCGCTTAGTTATCACCAAAGCTTTCTTTATTTTGTTGTAGATCATTAAACCTTCATGTTGCCTTTTCGTGAGGTACCTTCATGTGCAATCGCTGCCTGCAAGTCAACAAGTCAGCTGCATAAGCTTTCAGACACAGCCATCATGTCTAAAATGTTTTAAAGATGTAATTATGTTTTTTAATGTTTTAATGAGTTACATTAGATGTTACAGTTCATATCAATTTTCTTCAAATCATCATTTTTATTGTTAAAAACAAAGGTGAAATGCATTGCATTGTAAATCATCCATGTTTGCAGACAATTTGTGCATAGTATGCATACACCACTGCTCTCTTTTTAAAACTTCAAGGCCATTCAGAACATGCTTGATTATCATACACCCAGAATTTCAGTGTTCAAGTGAAGCTGTTTGCATGTGGAATTCTCCAGCTCTCTGTAGACAGTGTGCATTTGTACCGCCTGTAAAATATATAGGCACCACACCTGCTACTTAAACATAATGCCAGGGCATTTTTAAACCACGTTCTGCATTAAACATGCCAAACCCATGTTGCACTAAACCGTACATCACCCTCAATAGCAAAGTTTCACGAATTATTATTTTAATGTTGTTTAATTTAAAAGTAAGTTGCTACTTAACCATGATTACATCCGATCTAAGAGCTCAAATACAGCCAGTTTTAAAACACTCTGGATTGAATAAATTAATGATATAATCTGATGCAGATTGCAGACGTGTCAAACTGACACTCAGCAATAAATAATACTTACAAGATCTCTGACGCCCAAAAATAACACAAGCATGGCAGATGCACAGAACTACCAATGTACAAAGTGTCACAAGAAACGCTTCAGAAAACATCAACGGAGCAGGCAGGCTAACAGATTTTCACGTCTTTATCTATTGATATGAAAAATCTTTTTGAACACCCTTTTGAAGTTTTCATTGCACAGCGGGTATATGAAGGGATTGAGGGTGGAGTTGATGTACCCTAGCCAAATTGTGAACATATGAAGGTCATGATGGACACAGGTCTCACACAAGGCCATGACCATGAAGGTGATGAAGTAGGGGATCCAGCACACCATAAAGACACCAATGATGAAGCCGAGCTGCCTGGCGGCTTTCCGCTCCTTCCGGATGCGCATGCTGTGGATGCTCTGCTTGGACTGTTCACAGAGCTTCTGCCATGTTTGTTTGGCGGGGAGCGTGTTAGTGGTATCCAGTGGAGGGCTGTTCTCAGCCCAAGGCGACGGCGGCGACGGCGGAGCGCTGTGATTGCAGAGAACCGTAGCGTAATTGTGAATATCCACAGCCGCTGCGCTCTCACAAATGTTGCCAACAGAGTTTGGCACTAACACGTTACAGTCGTTCGCATTCATGAACGTTTTGGGCTGAGTGTTGTTCTCGGACTGCAGGAAGGCGAGAGATAACGAAGGCGGGCATTCAGCGACGGTTTCCCCATCGTCGCTCTGAAACGAAGCCTCGTTGGAGTCTTGCACGCTCCTTCTAATGCGTTTCGAAAGACTGAACATCGCTTTCGTCTTGTAACAACTCTTCCTCTTTGTCTCAGAGGTAGCATCCTCGTTGTTGTCTCTTGAGTTGTAAGGTTGCTCCAAACTGTATTGATCCAGCAGGCCCTCGTTTTGAGAATAAGCCTGCGAAGCCAGACTCTCTCGCTCTGAGGCTTTGGTTATCTGCAGCTGCATCCCGTTATGTAACGTGTCGTCTGCTTCGGTTTTCACCATCGGACCGGCAAAGTTCTCCCACTCCCTATAATGATCGCGGACTGCGATGAAAATCTGCAAGTAGAACAGAAGCATCAGAAAGGAGGGGATGTAGAAGTTGAGGATGGCTGTCAAGACTTTGAACCAGGTGACGAAGCGGAAGTCCGTGTCGCACTGGTTCTCCAGCTCTGGCTTTCTGTCGACCTGAGCGAACACCCGCCAGCCCAGGATGGGAACGATCCAGGTCATAGAGAGAAGCCATGCGCTACAAATCAACAGCGTGGCTCTTCCTCGCGTCCGATATTTCAGGTACTGTAAGGGGTGGCGTACAGAGCGGTATCTGTCCAAACAAAGGATGAACAAGCTGAAAATAGAGGCTGTGCTTGCCACATAGTCCATGACCAGCCAGAACTGGCAAATAATGCGACCCAGTTTCCACTCGTCCTCAAGAAGGTAGACCAGATTCAAGGGCATGACCGTCGCCCCCACAATGAGGTCCGCTATGGAGAGGCTAACGATGTAGAGGTTTCCTACCGTGTGTAAAGTCCGTTCCTTTCTCACGGCAAAAAGCACCAGCAGGTTCATGATAACCGTCAGAAGGGAGAGCGTGCCGAGCAGAATCCCCAGCACCGCATTGTTCATGTGATGGTGAAAGGGAGCGGACGCGTTCAAAAGACTTGTGACATTGGGTTCAGGGTGCTCTTGAAGAACTCTTTTTCCTTGGCCGTTTGTCGTGGCGAGTATTGTAGTCGTCTCCATTGGGCACGTGTCACATGATGTCAAAGTTGTGAGAAAGCACATAGTGACTTTGGATTTTAAAATTCATATCCAGATAACAGAGTTTCTGAAAAACAAAACCAGAGAGAACGCATCACATTGAGTTCATATCGTGCGCTTACTGATGTGTGACTCATTGCGCTGAATGGAGACATCCATATTTCCGATGTGCTCAGTCCACATGCCTGAAATGTCATGTTCTTCCGACAGCACAGACGCAAGCGGGTTCATTAAGAAGCAGTCACTGCAACCAGGGATGTTCAGAAAATATGTCTCGTTGCTAAGAGAGATTTTCTAGCCATGCTTCACCGTAAATAAAACCCTAGACCTCAACAAATCCTTGCCTGTGTTTGTCTAGCCTCTCATCTCAGGTTAGATCTGTCATTGGAAGTTCTGCCTGTCTATATATTATGTTGTCAAGGCTCACCATCTTGATATATTCAAATATCTATTTTTTTTTTTTTTTTTTTGTCACTGGATTTGTGATATGCCCAATTTGGATGAGAAAAGAAAGTGTGCAACCATAATACATGATGTGACGTAGATGCCTTACCTATAAGGGTAGAGAGGTAGAATTTTATTAATTCCTAAATCTATTTTATAATTGTTTCCCTGTCGTTTCAAATCCTGTAACTTTGTTTCTTCCATGGAACACAGAAGGAGAAATTCAGCAGAATTTCCAAGCTGGAAATAGGCTTGAATACTTGGATAAACAGCAGTAGAGATTATTAATGATCTGCTGTCTATTCCACACATACTGTATGATATGATTTAAGATTGTGTATATTTGAATTACATCTATGCTGCTTTTTGGAGCTTGATAGTCCCTGGTCACTGTCTTCTGTTGTTTTATGGAAAACAGCAAGTTCTGCAGAATAGCTAAATAAAGAAAAAAGTCACAGAGGTTTGATGAGTGACAAAATGATGACAGAATGTCTGTTTTTGACTTTTAATGCTCACTTTAATCTGAATTGAAGACTCTTATGCTGCAAGTTAATGTCTGCACAGCAATTTAACATAAATACACTAATGTTCACTGATGATTTTTTGAGAAAAAGCCTTAAACCTGAACACCTCATGATATGAAACACGTCATCAATCAAGTTGTGTTGAATCTAAAGAAGTTGCATTAGGGAAAACTATTAAAGAAGCATTATCTTACACCACACAGTATAACATGAAAGTAATGCACTATGGTCTGATTTAGCTTTTTTTGTTGTTGTTGTTTGTTATAAACACAAAGACTGACCATGAAGCCACACATATACTTGCACCAAATATTTATGCTTTTCTGTAAACCTGAGAGCTTTAAGGTTTACAGCGTTGCACTCAGGTTATGTAGGCTACATTCTCTAAACAAATTTTGTAATGATTCCTCGAAGCGTTAATGTGGAGCAAACCCAAGCTAGTGATCCACTTCATCTCACCGATGCGCCACGCATAAACTTAGACGCGCTGATCGTTTTCTGAAGAGTTGTGCGTAAAATGTGCGTAAAATCTCTCGCCTTTTACTGACAAACCGCTATGCCTTTTTATTGGATAAAGATCACCGAAAGGAAAAGGATGAATGTTCTTCGCGGAGAAGCTGTGCTTCAGTCGACACCTGTGGAATGTCTGTCATCTGTGCGTAAAGTCGAATAATGCTGTCAAAGCGCGCGCTGTCTGTCTATCAGTCACCAGAGCAAATATTAGTCACTTTACTTAACAGATGTAGTGATTCTCTTCAGTGACATTAAGTTAGCTCTAAATGTGATTAGATTATAATCATAAACACGAATGGAAACTTACCCTTCCGGCTTGCAGCAAATTCCCGGCAGGAATTTATCTCCACAGATTTGATGTTCACTTCGAGTGAACTGGACGCTGACTGACGATTTACTGCTCGCTGTCTCAGGAGTGTCTCATGAATGTCTCATGGATGGACCCACACACACACAGACAGAGAGAGAGAGAGAGAATGAAGGAGAGAGAGAGAAATCCATTCTTCATATTCTATGCAATTTTTTTTAAATTTTTTTTTTTTTTTTTTAAATTTTATTATTTATTTATTTATTTATTTTGGTACAGTGGCCTTTGTATGGCTATTTATTTGTAAAAAAAAAAAAAATAGACATTTCAATTTGTTTACATGATTGCATGATTGAAGTCAGTAAAAATCATTATATATAATATAAATATAAATGAAAATATATTAAACAGTGATTTCATAAATATATTAATTATATTTTAAGAAATATCTTGTCTTAAAAATCTTTACCTAATTAATTGTTCCTAAGCAAAAAAAAAAAAAAAAAAAAAGGCAAAAACTGACAAATAATGTTTATAAGGCTCTCTCTCTCTCTTTATGTCAGCTTGTTTTCTTTCAATTACCAATTAGTTAAATGATGACAACATGTTAATACCATCCCTTTAAAAACATAATATTATCTCCCCAAAAAAATATATAAAGTCATGTACTGTAACTGTGAAATAATGACACCTCATGGCTTGTGATGTTCCTTTGGGATTGTTTGCTCAATGAATAAACATAAATAAATGTCATGGTGGTATTTAGTCCTTAAAAGAGACCAAATATTTATTTATGAAAAACATAATTTCTGACGCTAATGTGTATTGTAATATTTTAAGTGAGAGCAAAATAGCAAAGGCTTCATGGGCTATATTGAAATAATGAAAGAGTGGCTGAAGCTCAAGGTCTTTCCTAAATGATGGAACAACAGACAAAGCAGACGATGAAGGAGGACATGTCTCACTGTTTCCAGCTATTATTTGCTGGCCATTAATCTGTGGTTGGATCACAGCTTGTGTTATATAGCAGCAGCGCCAGGGCTAATGAACTGGATGTGTCTCTTGAATTGAAATCTCTCATCTGTCAAGCATACTGTACTTGTGTCTTGATTGTACAAACTTCATTCAAGAATCAGAGACTGGCAGCCTAACTAGCTCTTCTATGTGTTAAGGAAACAGGACCTTATTACAAGTCAGTGAACCAAACAGCACTCTAATTTGTGTGTATTCAAGAGCATATAAGAGCCCTAATAACGGGCTTTGATGCCTGTTCACAACTAAGAGAGAGTACACTATATTTTAAAGCTAACATCAAATCATATTTGACCCAGTTTATTTTCTAATTCGTTTTGGAGGTCTCGTTTCGCACTGATTTTTTTTTGGGGTATGTTTTTCTGAAAAAAATGTATGATTACCCTTTATAATAAGTTTACAGTAACGTTATGAATACTTTTATTTATAGTTTATAGTTAATTCACAGTTTATAAATTGTAGTCTCTGCATTGTTACATTATTAGCTTATATACAAATAGAGAGTACTTCATTCATTGTCACTGTGATTAACAAGTTATCTCATATGCTTTTAACCTGTTCCCAAACCCAAATGATGTACAGTATTTTAAGTGATTTAATCATACCTTTAGTGAAAGTGAAAGTGAAGTGACATGTGGCCAAGTATGGTGACTTTATTAGACATTAATTGCATAAATGTGTATCTGTTCACTTTATACAACAGCATTTCTTTACATTTCTTTAGTATTAATACATTTTTGTTTTCGTGATATTTTATATTTGTGATATTTTCGTGAACTATTAACACTCCTTTACCACTGATTTCAAATCAGACTGGTCTCATATGTTTGGATAGATGATGAAATGTACAAAATTGTACAGTGACTATTTTTAGTAACAATACGAGCTGTTCACATATACATGAATACTCTGTGAAGTCACTACACAGAGACTAACAGGGGACTGAAACATATTCCACTTTTCATGATTTAGTCAATTCCCGGTGTCCTGGCATTTTATCCTACCAGGGCTTACTGCGTATGTGCACATCAATATTGCATACTTTTTCTCACGCTGAACAACAATATTTAATGTATCTGCATTACTGTAAGGGTAGGTTTAGGGTTGGGGTAGGTGTAGCTGTAGACGTTAATAAAACACAATCTAATAGGGAGAAAAATTATTTATTGTTGGTTTCCGGTAGCTGTATCCTTTCTAGCTACAACCGCGAATATATCACATAATTACTGTATTTGCATTCCTGTAAGGGTAGGTTTAGGGTTGTGGTAGGTGTAGACATTAATAAAACATAATTTGACAGGTAGCATTTTTTGTTGTCGAATTGTACTACCTACTGTTTTAATGGGAGGTAGCAAAATCTGACAGGGTAGCACAAATCGACAGAAACCCGGGAGTAAGATGCGTTGTGAATGGTATTTCACATTGATTTTTTCGGGTTGAATTGGTTTCTTTTGTGTTTTCATAAATTAACTAAAAGCATGCATTTCTCTTTCTGTCTCCTCATCCTCCACATGACAGATGCCTATCACAGCCCGGAAATTAGTACTTCATTTCTCCTTCAGCTGCTTTCATTGTGTTGTTCAGGAGCTGACGACCTTCCTGCATCCCCAGCGCTTCCTCTCATCCACAGTTTGGACTGGCCTTCGGCACTGCATCTGAGCAGGCACCTTTCATTTTACTTGTTTTTTATTTCATTTGTAGTCTTCTTCTTCTTCTTCTGCTCTTGAGTCTATGGCAACCCACAGAGCCGCTTGTGGAATGGTTGTGAAATTTGGCACGTACGTATAAAGACAGTCTGAACATTCACCACAGCAAATTTGGGACTTCTATCTCAAACCCTCTAGTGCCACCAACTTCCCAAATTTGTGCTTATGTTTATGCTAAAAAAAAAAAAGTGAACCATAAGGGCTGAAAACTACAACAAATTTGATGAACAGCACACTGCGATGGGCATGAGGCTAGTTCCCTTTGCTTGGTTCCTAATTAGTTCACAACTGTTCTGTTTCAGTTCATCATTACCTGTCTATTTAAGCCCTGTGTTTCCTCTCATTCCTGATCCAGTATTGTATCAAACTCAATCAATCAATCATACTTTATTTATAAAGCACTTTAAAAACACCGAAGTAGACAACAGTGCTGTACAGAAAAAATAAACCTCATACAAGACATAACATACAACTAAAACACATTAAGAGACCATAGAAAACTAAAATAAATAACCAGATATCAACATCAGGTGTCAAAGGCCAAGGAGCAAAGATGATGATTAAGAGACGATTTAAATAACGACAATGAAGAGGCCTGTCTTATGGGCAGAGGCAAATCTTTCCACAATTTAGGAGCTGCCACAGCAAAGGCACGGTTCCCTCTAAGCTTACGCTTTGTTTTTGGCACATTCAGGAACAGCTGATCATCTGACCTGAGAGAACGGGTGGGCATGTAAGGTTGGGTGTAGCAGCTCAGAAATGTAGGGTGGGCCAAGACCATTTAGGGATTTAAAAACAAATAGAAGAATTTTAAATTGAATCCAAAAACTTACGGGCAGCCAGTGAAGCTAAAATGGGGCAAATGCGCACATATTTACGTGTTCCAGTTAAAAGACACGCTGTTACATTTTGTACCATCTGCAAACGAGCAACAGAAGATCCACTAACCCCCACGGTAACAAAGGCATGGATTATTGTCTCAAAATGTTGCTTCGGAAGATATGGCTTTAATTTGCCTAGCTGCCTCAATTGGAAAAAAAAACTTGATTTAACTACTGCCCTGATCTGACTGTCGAGCTTAAGGGCCGATTCAATTTTCACCCCTAAGTTAGTGATGGTTGGTTTGATGTACTGAGCCAAGGCACCCAAATCAACCAGAGGGGTCCCAGTGGTCCCACCAAAAACCATCACTTCTGTCTTGTTTTCATTGAAACTTAAAAAAATTGAGAGATATTCATGCCTTTATATCGTCAAGACAATCAAGTAGGTGTTTGACAGTGTCATTCTTTCTAAGTGGCACATAAGTCTGGCTATCATCCGCATAACCATGGAATGACAAGCCATGCTTTCTGATTATTGAACCAAGGAGGAGCAAATCAAGAGAGACAAGGAGAGGGCCTAAAACTGAGCCCTGCGGTACCCCACAAGAGAGAGGAGCCAAGGAGGACACAGAGACACCACAGCTGACACAAAAAGTCAGACCATCTAAATAGGACCAGAACCATTCGAGCACTATGCCCTTGATGCCCACCCACTACTCCAAATGAGAAATTAAGATTTCATGGTCCACAGTGTCAAACGGAGCAGTTAAATCAAGAAGCACCAGAATAACACAATCACCAGCGTCAGCAGCTAAAAGGATATTATTAAAAACTTTTAGAAGTGCCAATTCTGTGCTGTGTAGAGTTTTTTACACAAAGTCATACTGTTATGTCTACAATGCCTTAGTGCTTTAACAAGTTTTTTGACAATATATAACAATGAAACAAGTGATCCTTTGGATTTTGATTTTGCAATATTGCATTTATAGTGTTGTCTAGCACATGTATCAGTGCAGTGACTCGGGCACACGACTGAGTGTTCAACGGCAAGAGACTAAAACTTTGGTTGGAATTGTTCTAAGCAAGAGTGTATGAACATACAACGTCAACACAAATTATTTAATCCCCCAGTGAGCAAACCTGATACAACATCTGCAAGGAAAAATCTCATGAGAGCCCAGGCTACACTGGGGGAGCTGATTCTCCTCTGGCTAAACATTTTCAATAATGGCTGTGGATTAAATAATCCACTTAATTTTTTATGCTCTTTCCTCACTAACTTCCCTCCATCTCATTAGCTATGTTTCCATCACCCTGTTTTTATGCGCACTTTGAAGTATCTCATCAGAAACTAATGATGAAAATGGCAAATTAAAAAAAAAATAAATTAAAAAAATTCCCTTAATTCACAAAAAAGTTTTTAAGCTTGCTTGAAGTGGTTTTTGACATTGGGTTAATGTGAATAATGGGAGATGGAAAAATATTTGGGGAATAAATTCCTCCATGCACATCAAAAAAGTCATGTGACTTTGCGCTATGGGACGGCATAACCTGACTAACCAGCAGACAGATCTCGTTCCTCAGCATCTGAAATGTTGTTATGGTCATTATGAAATGTCCGAGCAAAGTCTGTTGTCAAAGTATTTCTATATTGCCTCCCAGAACGGTCTACCGTGACTGCGTTCCCAAACAGCTGCCATTCACCTCCGAAAGCAATGACCGCTTTTATTGTTTAGTCTGCTTGCTCTGAGGTGCAAGTAATTTATTATATATGAAAATTATAATGTCCACATAATGAAAAATATAACTCGTCCACTTCACAAAGTAGAACGGTACTTCAAAATGACAGCGGTGATTCCCGTGAGGGGAAGTGCTAAGGAAAGTTTGTGAGTGTGTGTCTAAAAGCCTATGTCAGCTTAAAATTTAACAAGTGTCTTTTAGGCTTGTAGATTATGATTAAAAAAAAAAAGTATGTGTCTTCAGCACAATACTTTTAATGTAATCAAATGTTTCCGGACAGCGCACCTTGTGGTCAAAATTATGAATTTACAAAAACTGCTAATAGCTTGCGATTACTTTTGTAAAATTATAATAAAACAGGTCTTGATAGATCAATTTTTATAGACCAATTTTGCAACAAATTTGATTCAGGCCATCTTCAGCAAAAAAAAAAAAAAATTGTGATGATAACCATTAGCATTAATGATTTTGATGACATGATGCCAAACTGAACCTGAGGCTGAACGCTTTGACATATTGACCCCAAACTTTCTGTTTCATTTTGACCTCATACTGACATTCCCTGCAATACTACTCATTTTGCCTATGTTGTGCTTGGCTCTGATAATTGCTGCTTGCAGCTATATTTATGATTGGTTTTCTTCAGTTTAACCAGGGATTATATCACTGCATGGCTGCATGGATGAGAGTTCTTGCAGAACCATAACGCCAGTCTACACTGTATGCTAATTATCTTTGATGGTAGCGGTCCTGACTAAAATAATCAGAGTTTCCAAGCAGATATGGGAAATGAAATTGAGAAATGAACCTGTCATATTCTGAGGTGTTAAACGCACACAACAACTGTGTAGTAGAGCACTTCTTGTGCAAACTCACAAAATCAAATTGAAACCAGAATAGATTTCCCACAGGGAAAGAGACCTTTTCCCCACAGGAAGCCATTCTCTTGTTCTGTTTATAGGAAACTGTATGAATAAAATGGAATGAAAAAATCACATGACTCTGTATGTAACTAGCCATAGTCCAATGCTGGCATAGAGAAAGGTCACCATTAAAAGAGCTAACATGCAAATATATGTAGGACTTCAACTTTCACACAAAAGCAGACACCAGAAAAGAATCATAACAATGATTAACCTCCTCTTCTACAATTCTATATCCCAATAAGCCATTAACAGGGTTGTTCATCCAAAAATGAAGGTTCTTTCATAATGTAAATAAATCAGGATGTACACCCTTGTAAAAAAAGAAGTGACTTTAATTTTAAAGATTGTGAATGTGTAGTGCACTTCAAATCCTAAAAAGCATAATTTTAAAAAAATATCATTAATGGAATATTAATGGAAAAAGGCACCTAAGCTTAGGCTAAGTACCGTGGGTAAAATAAGTATTGATCGTGTCACCATTTTTCTCAGTAAATATATTTCTAAAGGTGCTTCTGACATGACATTTTCGCCAGATGTCAGTAACAACCCAAGTAATCCATATAAACAAAGAAAAAACAAACAAACAAATAAGTTTAGAAATTAAGTTATGTGTAATAAAATGGAATGACACAGGAAAAAGTATTGAACACATGAAGAAAGGGAGGTGCAAATAAGCATGGAAAGCCAATCAGTAATTATTTTCAATCCTGGTTAGCTGGTTCAGTCCCAACACCTACCAGGATGATGAAGATGAAACGAGGAAATAGTGACGTGTTCAATAATTATTTTACCTGCTGTATTTTTTAGTTTACCATAAATGCTTCTGAGTGCATTCAACTGTACACATACAGTAACCATATTTCTAATACAATATAAGTAATTATGAAATATAAAGATGCACTGAATCACCAGGCTTCATCAGCACTCCCTCAACACAAGCACATCACCGCCGAGTTCTAATCACCGCCACCTGTATTCAATAGGGCCTTTCGCACTGCGGGAACCTTTTCATAGTACCCGAACTAATTGTGGAACTACCCACTTTTTGGCGTGTTCGCACCGCCGGAACAAGGAACGGTTTTAGTTCCAGGAACTCAGTTTGGAGAAACTAAATTAGCTCCTACTTCAGAGTAGGGTCTAAAACAGTTCTATAGGAACTATCAGTGACGTAAGTGTATGCTGATTGGCCAAACGCACGCGAAACACAAGCTACCCGGCATTTTTAAAAAGCCATGTAAAAATATTTACTTCACAAACACGGAAAACAGCGATAACGGCATTTACCTGTTGTCTGCAGTGTTGTGTTCTTTTCTCAGCTTCGATGATATGTAACACTGCAAGTTGTCATAAAGAATTTTGTCTATTAGCCCAACTTTTTGCTCTTGCAATCGCGTAAATTGTGCATTGACATTCCATCTCTGTTATCATGAAACCCAGGACATGCAACAAAAACAGCTCCGATCACGGTGTCCTCCATTCACCGGTTTTTGACGTTTGTTAATGCCACACAAAAAGATCACTGTCGGCCGCTTCAGAGTTCCTGCTGCTGGTACGAACGCAACCAGGAAAATGGCCCAAGGGAGAAACTGGTTCTCTAGGAACTATCATGCTGGCTAGTTCCTAGAACTAAGTTCCTAGAACTACACGATGCGAAAGCCCCTATTCACCACACTCAACACCAGCACTATTTTAGTTTGCACTGAGCACTCAGTCAGCATCTGGTCTATGACTAGGACTACACCTTGATTCCTGCACCCTTACCACTCCAGTCACCACCACACCAGTTGCTACACCAATCCCCACTCCTTCCACGGCTTATGTTGCCAGTCCCATGGTTGACTCGGCATCCTACTCTAGTTTGTTGGAGGAGAGCAACGGATTTCTACTACAATGTTCGCTGGTCCACGAGATGCAGCCGCACCGCTTCCCTACTGAAAGAGCAAAGATCTCCTTTATAATCTAAGGCTTTTCACACTGCGCTTAACCCCGGGTTATCGTTGTTCTAAACACCGCTTTTAACTCCGAGTAAAGACACGTTTCACACCTGTAATTTGAAAGCGGTGTTAGCACCGCATTTTACCCGGGGTTATGAAACCCTGCTCTGGAGCAGGGTTAGCACCGCATTGCAGTGCTAAGTTTGTTCAGTGTGAAACAGAGAGGTGTTTGCTTGTTGCTGCTGGACGCTTGGCAACAGACAGCCAATCAGAAATTGAGCAGCGAGGCTAATGTCATGTCAGTAAACAAGAAACGCGCAGCTGGTGAGAGAAAATTAAGAAATATCAAAAGACATATGTGTGTGAACTGGAGTGAGGAGACAGAATTATTCTTACGCTACTGTACAAGTAAACACTAACGTTAGTCTCTCCACACTTAAAGGGAATTCAAAGAAATATTCACATACTTTGCTCCTTGTTTTCTTTCTTTTGTACTTTGGTCTTTGTTTTCTTGCCTTTTTTGTGTGTCTCGTCGCGCCTAAAAACGAGTAGAAAATGTGCATCTGCCATTGCTAAGCAACCATGACCTGCACTCTCCATGAAGACGCGGAAGTTTCAGCAAAGGATAAATGGATTTCCAGCACTAAATCGCTTGCAGTAGTTCTGCTACTAAATTTACTTAAAAATGGCTGTCCCTGTACAGCTATGATCAGCTATTCCTCCATCTTCGCTGAGCTAAAGACATACGCGGCGTCATTTTTTTAATAACTGGTAAGATGCGGGAAAAGCCGTGTAAACGGGTTGCCTGCTGTTCATCCAATCAGTGACAGTGACACCGCAAATATGCAAATAAGAAGGTTAACCTGGGGTTTAGGAATGTACAGTGTGAAACTTCTGTTAATGAATACCCAGGATTAACAGTTAACCCCAGGTATAGTATGAGCAGTGTGAAACGTGCTTACAGATAACCCAGGATTCCGTTTATCCGGGGTTTAGGATAATCCAGGGTTAACAATGTCAAGTGTGAAAAGCCCTTCTCTTTACTAAGGGGAAAAGCACTGCAGTGGGCAGTGCTGGACAGCTTTGTAGCCCACTTTTTTGGTAGACCCCTCTGTGACTTTTCCATCAGTGACCAGTTGTACCATTTGCACCAAGGGAAGATGTCTGTCTCAGTATGCTTTAAAGTTTTGCACATTGGCACCAGCAAGTGAATGGAACAAGCCTTCTCTCCTCATGGCATTTTGTCAAGGGTTGTCGCAACTTCAACTGCATCTCGCTGAATACGATGATACCACAGGCCTCGAGAGATTCGTCTAACTAGCCATCCGAGTCTCCCATTGTATGCAGGAGAGTCAGGACAACTCCCAGCTTCAGCCCCACATTATCCGCCAAAAAGAGCCTGCCAGCTCTGCAGAATCAGAGCCAAAGAAAGTTGAATCCACTCGACTCACAATGGCTGAGCAACAGCCTTATACTGCTGTGATTCAGGGCATGCCACCACTACATGCCCCATTCATCCCCCTCATCATCTGGTGAGTTTTGTACAAATCAGCTCCACTCTGCTTACTACCAAAGTGCTCATTACTGCCTCTAATGTGTTTATTTCAGTCACCGGCCTTATCGACTCTGGGTTAGCCGGGAACTTAATTACCAGAGAACTCATGCCATTAGCTCAGCCTCCAAAACACCTTCAACAAAAAGAGTTATCAAGCACAGTCCATAACTGGAACGCCCCTCAATCATAGTCTTGCGCGCAGTCGAGTGGGTTCAACAATGCATTTGGCAATTTTATCAGGAGAACATCCATCTGCTGGTTCTGGAGAATTCCACCGCTAGCATCATCTAAGGGTGACCATGGTTAATCAAACATCATCTGGTGCTGTCCTGGCAGAGCGGAGAGATTCTGGTCAATAAATTGTTCTTAAACAATAAATCTGTTTCCTGAAGCTCCCTCTCCAAGTTCCTAATTAAACTGTTTCTGTATTCTACACATCCATCGAGAGTCCGGTAGAGCAACAATCAGTATATATTTCTGACTGCTAATCCCACTTCAGTGATGTGTTCTGTCCAAAGAAGGCTACTCAACTGCCTCCACACCAGCCATGGGGGTGTGCTATCAATCTCGTTCTGGGTGAACCAGTGCCCAGCGGCCACTTTGAGTATTGTGTAACCCGGGTAACCCAGGCTACCAGTGAGAATATAATGAAAGAAGGAATAAAAACCAATAATAGATGCAAGTTAAGGAAGGATCAGAAAGAAATCACCGATAAAATGTGGTCATGGGCTCTTTAAGAGCTAGTAGCAGCAGTGAATCAAGCCCCGCCTATTTGCTACTTTCTGAGCGCGTGAGAGAAAGTTCTGGATTTTACTAGAGAAGAGAGAGTTTGATGGCTCAAAACACAGTTCGACAGAGAAAACGGTTCCGTGGGTGGCTCGCCATATACAAATTGCACCTCGTGCATGAAGCATGAATCAGGAAACTCGTCACAGAAGAACTTGAATCTCACAAAAAAAACCCAGCCTTGTAGAAACACAAGGCAGAACAATAATTAATCTTCAATTCAAACAATTTTATCATCAAATCACACGTATGCACTTTAAATAACACATTAACTCAACACTTTAACACTTATTGAATTCATTAACACTTAAATACCATACTTTATGATACTTTGTTAGCTCATTAGCATTTTTACATGTGCGTTAGCTTTAGCCCATGTGCTATCAACTTCGGCTCGCACGGCCTATATAAACACACCTCATATCGATTCACTATAAAATTCACAGCACTTTCCTTGTATAAATAATAAGTTAATATTTGAATTGTAACTCACCAAGGAAAGGAATTTATATATTTTCAAACAGGGAAGTTCATTTGTGGCACTTTGATGCTCCGTGGGTCTGCATCAATCTCTGTTTCACAAGTCACCGCCTCATCCGCTTCTTACTCCGACAACAGCTCCTTCATGTTATAGCATCAGATCAGAATTCCTGTTTTTCTGTTGTATCCGATCACTTTTATCTCTAAATTGATCACTTACATGGAGGGGTTTTGAAGATTGCTCCGTGTAGCTGCCTCGTCTCACTCTCTCTCTTCTCTAGTAAAATCCAGAACTTTCTCTCACGCGCTCAGAAAGTAGCAGATAGGCGGGGCTTGATTCACTGCTGCTACTAGCTCTTAAAGAGCCCATGACCACATTTTATCAGTGATTTCTTTCTGATCCTTCCTTAACTTGCATCTATTATTGGTTTTTATTCCTTCTTTCATTATATTCTCACTGGTAGCCTGGGTTACCCGGGTTACATTCTCCCCGCCTTGAAGATATGCAGGTCCCACTGCATCTTCCAGGCTGTGAAATCACAGCAGAGGGACATCCACTTTTCATTTCCGGAAAGGCTTCCCCAAGGCAGTCAGACTCCTCCAGTGATGCAGTGAATGCTGTACTGAGTCCCTGCAGTAAGGACTGTATGACCAGAGAAAGGGGATTACCTAACTGAGGGTACTGTAGCCTTTTTGGTGGCTCATGGCGCCTTTGCGAACGCCTCAGGACACCTTCTCCAACCTGGTCAACAACTGTCTGGTCACTCTGAGGGTTTCTCTGATTAACAACTTCGTCTTGCGGCAGGACGTCAGTCCTATCATCCTCACTGGAGATCTTAGATGCTGGTTCATCTGATTCTTCTCTCTGCTCCACTAGTCCTGGGTCATCTCCCACAGGTAAATCACTTAACACATCTGCTCCTACAAGATCTTTCACCTGTGTATTCTCTCTCTCAGGGTCATCCAGCGGACTTCCTTCCCCAGCGACAGATGTCTCAGGTAAGTTCACTTGTGACTTCACTGGAGTAGGTTGATCAGGGTCTGTATTAATCACAGTTCTCGTTTCAGGAGAAACTTCTGTCGTCACTCCGCCACTTCACTGCTTCTGAGGTATAGAATTGGAGAGAATTCTACTTTCAACAATTGGTAAGTACTCGGGTGTGTAACAGCTTGTAGAGTCATCTTCAGATTCGGAATTTTCAGACATACTTTCAGGGTTTTCTGTACCAGGGTTTGCTCGAGTTCTAGGCCTGCGAGGTGTCTTTGGTCTTATTGGTTCCTCAGGTGCATTTTCTCGCAAGAATCCATAGGGCAGTAGCAAGTTTCGGTGCAACGTGCGAAGTGGCCCATCCTTGCCCTCTGGTTGAACGGTATAGACTGGTAAGTCAACAGCTTTCTTGATCAAGATGTAAACCTCTTTCTCCCACTTATCTGCCAACTTATGCTTTCCCCTCAGCTTGACGTTCCTTACCAGGACCCGATCTCCGATTTCAAGAGATGAGGCGACCACTCGCTCGTCGAATCTCTTCTTATTACGTCTTGCCACTTTTGAGGCATTCTCACTTGCCACCCTGTAGCTCTCCTGCAGGCGATCTTTCAAATTCCTGACATAACTTGAGTGAGATGTGGACAACTTATCAGCAGGTAAACCAAAAGCCAGAACGACTGGTAGCCGGGGCTGCCTCCGAACTTCACCTCGTAAGGTGAGAATCCCGTTGAGTCATTGCGAGTGCAGTTATACGCGTGGACTAACGGTTTCACAAAGTCCTTCCAGCAGGTCTTTCTTTTCTCATCCAGGCTCCCTAACATCTGAAGCAAAGTCCTGTTAAAGCGCTCAACAGGGTTGCCCCGGGGATGGTAAGGTGTCGTCCTCACTTTACGGATTCCTGCTATACCACATAGTTCCTTGACCAACTTTGACTCGAAGTCGGGCCCCTGATCACTGAGGAGCTTCTCGGGAAACCCATAATGGACGAGGAAGTTATCCCACAGGCATTTGGCTACGGTTTGAGCCTTCTGGTTCCTGGTGGGTATTGCCACAGCATACCTGGTGAAATGATCGGTGATTACTAGAATATCCTTAATATTGCTCCGATCGGGCTCCAGCGAGAGGAAGTCCATGCAGACTAGCTCGAGGGGTCTGCTGGTCGCTATGTTCACCAGGGGCGCAGCTCGCTCAGGGGGGGCCTTCCGTCTCACGCAACGTTCACAGGCCTTTATCGTCTCCTCCACAGTCAATGCCATTTTGGCCAGTAAAACCGGGACCTAGCCAGGTCCAGGGTCCTTTCAATTCCAAGATGAAAAAAAAAAAAAGCTCTACTTTTCCTTCAGGTTTTTGCCCAGATTCAAAGTACTTAATGACTTCTTTGAGCTCTGGATCAGCTCTTTGACATTCCCTCAACTCTTCTTCAGATATTTGGGGAAGAATCGGAAAGCCATGGGCGTCCTCCTGCTGGAACTCCAGGGGTACTGCACTAGCATTAACGGACAGTGACTCAAACACAGTGGGTTGGAAGCATGACAGGTCAGGATCATCACAGCCCTGATACACTTGGTGTCTTTCACAGAGGGCTTTCACTGCTGTTGGCAGAATTGTTGGTTGTTCTGATTCTGCTAAATGGTGAAGAGTGAATTGCTTGATTCTTTCGTACTCTTTTTGTGAAACAAAGTCGTCCACAGGCATGTCATGAGGACGTCTTGAGATTCCATCTGCGTCTAGGTTTCGCTTGCCTGCACGATATTGGATCTTTAAATTAAATTAAATGTCGGTGGCTGGACAGCCACCTATAACTGGTCACGTCAAGCTTTGCAGATGTTAAGATATAGGTGAATGGGTTGCTGTCCGTTATTACAGTGAACTCTCCTCCATACAGATAATCACTGAATTTTGAAGTGGCCATCCACTTGAGCGCGAGGAACTCCAATTTGTGCGCAGGATACTTTGTTTCGCTTTTGGTTAGACCCCTGCTCACAAAGGCAATTACTCTCATTCTGCCCTCCTGCTCTTGATAAAGGGCAGCCCCAAGTCCACTGGTGCTTGCATCTGTGGTCAACACATAGGGAAGTCTGGGATCAGCAAATCCAAGGACTGGAGATGAAGTCAACTTCTCTATGATGGTTTCGAACGCCCTCTGGCATTCCTGGGTCCACCGGTCCCCAAACTGCTCCTTAGGATCCCGGTACTGTGTACTTTTCTTTGGGTCTCGCTTCAGGTTTTTCTGCAGAGGGGGATATCCAATAGTAAGGTCGTTAAGAGGTCTTGTGATCTTAGAGAAGTCTTGGACGAATCTCCTGTAGTATCCTGCAAACCCAAGAAAAGATTTGAGCTCTTTGAGGTTTCTGGGCCTTGGCCAGGTCTTGAGAGCCTCAATCTTGGCCGGATCCGTCTCGACTCCATTCTGAGATACTATATGGCCTAGATATCGGACTGACGTCTGGAAGAACTTGCATTTCGTGGGGGAAAGTTTCAGTCCATACTCTCTCAGACGCTTTAAGACTTGGAGGAGTCTGGCTTCGTGCTCCTCTAAAGTTTTAGAGAAGACTATTAGGTTGTCAGTGAAGACCAATACTTCTTTCCTGTTAAAATCGCCCATGCACCGCTCCATTAACCTTTGAAATGAACTCGGTGCATTTGTGACCCCTTGTGGCATTCGGTTGAATTCATAGAACCCTAAAGGACAGACGAATGCTGTTTTCTGTTTATCAGCCTCTTTCATCTCGATCTGATAGAAGCCTGATTTTAAGTCGAGGACTGTAAACCATTTGGAGCCAGATAGAACTGAGAAGGCTTCTTTCAAATTTGGCACAGCATACGCGTCTTTTATGGTCTGTGAATTCAACTTTCTAAAGTTGAATTCTTTCTAAAGGCTGGGTTTTTTTGTGAGATTGAAGTTCTTCTGTGACGAATTTCCTGATTCATGCTTCACGCACGAGGTGCAATTTGTATATGGCGAGCCACCCACGGAACCGTTTTCTCTGTCGAACTGTGTTTTGAGCCATCAAACTCTCTCTTCTCTAGTAACAAAGTATCATAAAGTATGGTATTTAAGTGTTAATGAATTCAATAAGTGTTAAAGTGTTGAGTTAATGTGTTATTTAAAGTGCATGCGTGTGATTTGATGATAAAATTGTTTGAATTGAAGATTAATTATTGTTCTGCCTTGTGTTTCTACAAGGCTGGGTTTTTTTTGTGAGATTCAAGTTCTTCTGTGACGAGTTTCCTGATTCATGCTTCACGCACGAGGTGCAATTTGTATATGGCGAGCCACCCACGGAACCGTTTTCTCTGTCGAACTGTGTTTTGAGCCATCAAACTGGTAGGAGAATTCTTTCTTTTACTTTTGGACAAACGGGACTTGGACTCATTGAGATCATCTTGTTTTTCCTATTTCTTTCCCTTTTTGATTTCGCAACGAAAAACATTAACCGTGATCCTGGACTATTCTAAAAGAATCAACAGTTCTCTGAACTCATCTATTCAAGTCATGAACTCAGGTTAACTGAATTAATTTGTCAAATCTTGAGCCTCTGATTCACATTGGACATACTATTGAATTTTGAGGAGAAAGTGATTCATTTGCAACTGAAATTGAAAATTCAGAACTTCATTCTGTATACTGAATCAAATTGATTGTCTATTTGATAACGTTTTCGGGGTATTCAAATTATTGAGTACAATATTTTATTTGAAACCATTGTTTATTGTTTTCTTTAATTTTGTTGTGTTACAAAGACAATCTGACACAGTGTTGAATTTTTGCAAGAGTTTTGTTTTATACTTTTGTTGTGCATAAGCGTATGGAAATTTATTTCCAGCTGAGTTGAAGTTGTTCTGAAGTTGAAACCGTCCGCATACCTGCAAAAACTCAACAAGAGTGTGGATATTATTGTCATTTATTGTACTTTAATTAATTGTTTACCTATGTGATTCACACATTTTGAGCAAAAAGCTAAAGAGTACATTTTTTCCTAATACAAAATCAAACTGAATCAGAAAACAAGACTTTGTATTGATTGTTCACTCACCTGCTGTGATGTCTTCCTCTCTCCAGTAGTCGCGGCTTTTCTTCTCATCAATTGGCCCATACTGAACGTTACGCTAGTGTGACACACTAAACACGTTACATGATACAATTGCATCATGCCATATGGCCTTGTCAGTGCCCCTTCAGTCTTCCAGGACTTCATGCATAAGGTTCTCTGGAAGTACCTCCATCATTTCGTCTTAGTCTACATCAAAGATATCCTAGTGTACTCCCGGAACATAGCTGAACACCACCACCATGTTGCAGAAGCCCTTCAGAAGTTGAGAGAGTTCCATCTATGCCTCAAGGCAGTTCCTTCAGTCTAAGATCCAATTCCTTGAGTACAATATCAGTCAACATGGCATTTCCATGGACAAGAGGAACGTGGACGCCATGTGCAACTGGCCAACTCCCACCAATGTCCAGTGTTTCCTGGGATTTGCTAACTTCTAACACCATTTCATCTTCAATTTAAACTCCATAACCAGTCCACTTACAACTCTGCTCCATGGAAAGCTCAAGTCTCTATCCTGTTCTCGGCTCTATCCTGTTCTATCCTGTTAGTGGCTGCAGAAGCCTTTGAGAAGCTTAAGCAAGCCTTTTGCACAGCACCGCTCCTAGCACCTTGGGATAGACTTCATTACTGACCTTGCCCAATGGTAATACCTGCATACTGATTGTTGTGGACTGCTTTTCCAAGCCCTGCACACTGATCCCTCTAAAGTGTCTTTACACAGCTATGGAGACATTGAAATTGTTATTCAACCATGTCTTCCGCTACTTCAGCCTTCCAGAGGACATTGTCTCCGACCACAGTCCACAATTCATTTCCTAAATGTGGAAGGGTTTCTTCAAGCTCCTAAAAGTCACTGTGAGTTTATCCTCTGGCTGTGACCTGCAGTCGAGTGGGCAGATGGAACTGAAGGTCCAAGAGAATGGTTGCTATCTCTGAACCTTCTGCCATCGCCAACAGAACACCTGGAGTCAATTCATGGCTTCGGCTGAGTATGCACAAAACTCCCTACGTCAACAGAGAGCCGGCATGACTCCTTTCCAGTACGTACTCAGTTTCCACAGATGTTCCCATGATCCGGGGAACCTTCCAATGTACCATCTGTGGATTACTAGTTCCAAGAGAACAAGAGGGTCTGGGACTCAGCTCACCATCATCTGCAGGGAGCCATTCAACATCACAAGGCCACAGCAATATCCCCCTGCAGCCCAAGACTGGTTGCCCATTGAAGCTAAGCAGGGTTGATCCTGGTCAGTACCTGGATGGGAGACCTCCTGGGAAAACTAGGTTGCTGTTGGAAGAGGTGTTAGTGAGGCCAGCAGGGGGTGCTCGGTCTGTGTGGGTCCTAACGCCCTAGTTTAGTGATGGGGACACTATACTGTCAACAAGCACCGTCCTTCAGATGAGACGTTAAACCGAGGTCCTGACTCTCTGTGGTCATTAAAAATCCCATGGCACTTCTCGTAAAGTGTAGGGGTGTAACCCCGGTTTCCTGGCCAAATTCCCTCCACTGGCCCTTGTCAATCACGGCCTCCTAATAATCCCCATTCATTGAATTGGCTCCATCACTCTCTCTCTCCTCTCCACCTGTAGCTGGTGTGTGGTGAGCTCACTGGTGCCGTTGTCCTGTGGCTGCCGTCGCATCATCCAAGTGGATGCTGCACACTGGTGGTGGTTGAGGAGAGACCCCCTCATGAGTGTAAAGCACTTTGGGTGTACAGCAATACACAATAAAAGCGTTATATAAATGCCTCATTCATTCATTCATTCATTCATTCACAAGAACCATGCTTATGTCCGGCGGACCTTCACTCCATCATATCAACCCGGACAGAATGTATGGCTCTCCACCAGGGACATCTGGTTATGTATTCCCTGCTAGAAGTTTAGACCCCGGTTTATCGAGATTGAGATTGATAGCCAAATCAACCCTGTTCCTTTTATATTAAAGTTGCCCCAGCACTACAGAATCCATCCAGTCTTCCACAGTCACAGATTCACCAGGCTTCACCAGTACTCCCTCACTATGAGCGCATTCCCCTGAGTTCTCAGTCAGCGTCTGGTCTACGACTAGGACTACTCCTTGATTCCTGCCATCTATTTACCTGGATACTTGCCTGTGGATTATTCTCCTCATCTCTGAAGCTCCGGTCTCCTTCTCCAATCTCCAGTTCCTATTGTGTTCACCTTTCCCCTGTAAGATAAGACTACTAATAATTATCATTCAGTGACTGAAGACTATTAATGTGTGTGATGCTACTTACCATCTTTAAGGACATTACTGCTCTCTCTTGCATTGTTGTTGTTGCTCATACTCACCTTGTGCACAGATATCCACAATAAATCCTCCACTGTTTTTTCACCGAACCGAGTCTGTGTTCCCTGACCTGTTCTCGGGTCAAAAATGCTAATTGTATTTAATATACAGTAGATTTAAACTATAATACATTTTAATTCAATTGCGCATTACAATCACATCCAATTTGCACTCAAGAATATTCTTTTAAAGTATATTATTTCCCTAATAAGTACTATTTTTAATCATTACTCGATGCATTATCACGAAAGTGATATTCAATATTTGCATGTGTTTTTAAGTCTTGTCCAGTACTTGAAAGTTGACGGGTTTCTGTGCACACTCACCCAAAGTGCGCTCACAGAACTCACCTCTCAGTCAGCGTGCAAATGTTGAATTTAGTTATCTTTGGCATTATTTGCATTATTATATTATTTTCGTTATTGCTACACACTTACATGAAAAGTAATGTCAAAATGTCTGTCTTGGAGACTATTCATGTAAATGCATTTGGATTTGTCTTGAGTGAACCTGAACAGTTGGGAGAGATATGGATGTGTCTAAATATTTGATTCGTGCGTCAGGTCTTATAGCGATAGCAGTGTAAACCTGCTGATGTCGATCGAGTCATAAATGTTAATCAAACAATAAAAGAAAAAGAGAAAATCACTCACTGCTCTTGACTGAATCACTTTAGTAACTTTAATAAGAATCCTCTATATTTAATGTATACAGTGAAAATTGTGCAGTGATTAATTTTTGCATTCATTGCTTCATTGAATATCTGTAGTAGGCTATTTCTGTAGTAGCCTTTACTTTATAGACCTGAAAAACTAAAAAAAAAAAAAAAAAAAAAACTATTTCATTTTTACTTTTGATTAATATATTTATTTTTCTTTTTGCTTGTAATTAATAATTAGACTGTTTACCTTTCTTCGGTAAGCTTGAGAATATTTTACTTACATTAGTTTAGTATTCGTTTTTGCTGTTGTTTTGAAATTATTATTATTATTTTAAAACATGGTGGCAGCTTCTAGCTTCAAAGAAAAATAATTTTTCTAACATCTTTGTGGCAATAGATTTATGGGTCCAAAACCACCTTGGGTGTGCATTATTTTCCTCTGTTTCTGAATAGCCAACGTGATCTCACGATAATTCGTATGTATTTTATGTAAAATGTGGTTCTATAAAACGTACATTTAATAACGTTTTTACAGGCACTAAAACGTACAATACTGACGTATTTTCAGCATCTAAACGTACAAATACTTACATATTTTCAGCTTTTAAACGTACAAAACTTACGATGAGACCTAAAAATTAATCCTTATGTATATTGAAATCGTGACATTAATTTTATTATTGTTGTTTTTAGTTGTCATATCAATGACCTTGTTTTCAAGTGCATTATTAAATTGTTTACTCATTTACTTAATATGAAATGATAACATTTCATTCTGTTTTGTGTGATTTCTGCTGCCAGCTCGTTTCCAAGAATAGGCTTACATAATGTTAAAAAAGACTTCACTTTAAACCCTTAAAATAAATAACATTTCTGCAATCGTTTAACCTTTACTTGTCATGTAATTTTTACTTTGTTTGCCATGGGCCACAAAAGGCATTTTCTCCGACATGCTGTGACTGACAATAGAACTATAAAATACACCAAAGACGCAACATAATTATAAAATGAAACAATTTTATTAGTGCGATGTAATCAAAATCTTCCGAATCCATACGAATGCGAGGAACAGACCCATATCCAAGCCTTTATTCGGCGATCTTCATCTCCATCCATAGCAGAAGGTCCAGTGACTGTAAACAGCAAAGCCCGCACTGACTGAAGCGCTTGTTACAAATTCAAATGTTGCACCTTCAAAAAACAGGTTTTAGGACAGGATAATCGAACGCTCATTGGCTCTCGCCTGCATTCGTCACAGGTTGCGACATGCCGTGTTTCTGGTGAGGTGTGTTTGAATGTTGCGCGCGCGCCTTCACGAGTTCACGGAGTGGATCAGGATAATAATCTGGATAATATTTTCAGCGATTAACAACATAAATTCTGCTCTGCACCTCACACAAACCTACTGTATTCCACCTGAGAGGACTGCGGCTGCAACGCATCATCATTTTGATTACTTTTGGTACTGCTTTTGAAATTTTTGCAATAAATAAATGATTGTAATTGAATTTATCTGTCTGTCGTGATTTTTTTTTTTTTATACTGTACAGCAGTGGTGTATAAAGTACCTGAAAGCCATACTCAAGTAAAAGTATGAATATCTTACCAAAAAATGACTTTGGTAGAAGTACAAGTCACCGTTTAGAATATTACTTCAGTAAAAGTCTTAAAGTATGTGATATTTATTGTACTTAAGTACAAAAAGTATTTTTAAAATCTTAAACGTACTTAAGTATTGAAAGTAAAAGAACAAGTAAATGCAAAATGGAAACGAAGCAAATAAATATATATAAAAAATATTCATACAGCTTGAGTAGCAAGATTGTTTTCAGTTTTAACTCTTTCTTCCATTTTGTATTTTTGAGTAAGAATAAGAAGCACTTCATCCGGTACTTAGTGTCTTTTATTCCAACATAAGAAAACATTTCTGGAATCTGCATCTGAAATAGCATTTTTACACAGTTTATGTATTTCAGAGGGGACATGGATGCGTTTAAACTGCAATTACAGATGCATAAATAGGCCTAATGTTTTGTTTTTAACATAAAATGTTGAATACTGATATTTGAAATAATTTAAAACATGAAAAAAATAGTCAATGTGAAATTAAAACCGTCAGTAGGTGACAGCAAGAGTGAGTCATTGAGATTCAATCGATTCATTCAAATGACTGGTTCATTCAGAAACAAAGCATTTGACTGTTGCTGCATCCCAATGTGCCTACTTATACTACGCTCTTAAAGTATGTACTCTTTTGGTGAAGAAAAAGTACACACTTTTGAGTGTGTAGTAGAAGAGTAGGCAAGCTTTGGGATATACTATCACGTCGCACAACTGTGTCTTTAACGGACCACTCTGTCGCCAGGGTTCGAATTGAGGGGGGGCTGGGGGTGTCCCAGACCTCTCATAAGCATTAAGGGACCCCCCATAAAAAACTAGGGTACTAGATGCATTCAAATTATTGTGCTGCCGCTGCCACGATTTGCCCCAAATTTGTAGTAAACTATCCCAAATTATATTTTTGTCTGAAAAAAGATATCTAAATGCTCAAGTGCGCCACACGCTGTTTTCTGGAGGAATTTACAGGCAGCGACGTCGCTGCGTGACGCAGAGTGAATTCTCATTTTCACCTCACGATGACAGTAAGATATAATTGTTCTTTGGTTTATGATATGACTGTTGTACCAAATTTACTCATACTAAATAAGAGTTTATCTTATTACCGAAAAGGTATTGTAATTTTGATATGCAAGTAGTCTTTTTTGTTATTTTACACCATGCTAGCATAACTATCAGTTGTAATGGGGCTTGCAGACCATTCTGAATTTAATGAATATGTAATTTTAAATATAGTAACCTACTCAGTGTACTGTTAATTTCATTACAACAGTGTTAATTTCATTACAACATTACTGACAAAAATTATGAGCATTTTGTCAATAGTAACGAAAAGGAAATATGAATTCTTATTAACCCTAACCCATTACCAAAAAAGAGATTAAGATGTATTTTAGACTGTAGACCACATCAGGGCTCACTGGAATGTAAACGATATACAAGTATTTGTAATTTAGCTTCAAGTGGTAATCATCGAGTCCAAGCACAGGTATCTTAGACGATAGTTATACAATGGCCATGTCTCTTTTCAAATAAAATATGACTCTTTAAGCATCTCTTTAAGTACTATTCAATGAACTATATTAAAAGTGTTGTTTACTTAATGAAAATATAATGAATTTATATGCATTTAGTACAAGTCAATCTATTGAACCATTTACATAGACTTTAAACTATGAGATGATTTGTTATCCTGTGACTTCCTCATTTTTTTCAGGGTATCTAGATCAGTGGTTCCCAACCACGTTCCTGGAGGCCCCCCAACACTGCATGTTTTCCATGTCTCCTTAATCAAACACACCTGATTCAGATCATCAGCTCATTAGTAGAGACTCCAAGACCTGTAATGGGTGTCAGACAAAGGAGAGATGCAAAATGTGCAGTGTTGGGGGGCCTCCAGGAACGTGGTTGGGAACCACTGATCTAGATTATACATAATTTGGGGTTAAGTTAACTGGACAGATGATCTAGGAGGACTTTGAAAAAGTAGGTTTAACAGAAAGCTCAAAATGGTGGAATAATTATATGCATTGCCTTAAATTGGATATATACTAATGATAAAAAAAAACAGTACAGACACAATAGGGGTTCCAGCACCTTCTGTCCTTGGAGCCCTAATGAAAATGAATATCTGCCTTTTTGCACTATTCTAATTAATCTATCGAGCAAGTATATCACCAATAATAACATTAATATTTAATAATGTATTCAGTGACTACTGACTTACCAAATATATTCACAGTAACAACAACGTAAATATATTACTACTTACATCTTACATCATTTTTTTTTTTTTTTTTTTTTTTTAGACATGGACAAGGGAAAGAAGAGAAGAGTGATCACTGACTTTTTTGAAGGGTAAGCCTATTTTATTAATTTAATTTCTGTTCTCAAATGTGACTGTTGAATAGGGTTGGGAATCGAAAATCAATTCCAATTCCAGAGTCGGATACTTAAGGTCAGGAATTGGATACTTGTTGTAAAATTAAAATTTCAGTTCCACCTGTCAATTCCTGTGTGCGCATCTTTTATTTTTAGGTGGTGAAAAGGGGCTGTTAAAAAAATGCATTTGTCTTTGAATCATTCATTCAAGAAATTCATTCAAAAACACTGATTCATCCAATAATGAAATCTTGTGAGTCATTTTGAGTGAGTCATTGAATCATTCCATTCATAAATTCCATGAGATTTTGTTTAGTTGTTTAATATTTTTTTCTATAGAATTCTGAGAGAACTAAAACCTCCATTTAAAAAAAAGTCTCAATTTATCCAGAATCTTGCAGCAATATTTTGCACACACAGCTCTTTTATGTAGTTTTTATGTAGCCGGCTGATTTTTGTTCATGGGGTTGAGCAGCAATTAAATGTTTTGCAAAAAGACACACAAAAGTAATTATATTTGATATCTAAATGTTGGACTATTTTGACATTTTTTTAATCACATTGGAATCGAAACTGAGAATTGAAAAGAATCGGAATCGATAAGCAGAATTGGAATTTTAATTGATAAAATTCAAACGATACCCAACCCTATCGTTGAAACACTTAATCAGAAATAAGGAAAAGACAGTTAGTCAGACATAAATAAGGAAAACATTCTGAAAAGACAATGTTTATTTCTTGTAGCATACAGGTTAAAAAGAGCCTTGTCAGTGAAACGCAAAGTCAGGAAACTCAAACAGTACAGCACTTGCATGTAGACCCAAGGCAAAAAGAAATACAAACAGCCCAGTCCCAGTGCAGGACAACACAAATCAGCATATCCACAACACACTGTGCACACCCAGCCCAGGCAGTAAGCACAGCTTTGCCCCTGCTTACTAGTTCAGATCAGATTGCAAGAAACTTCAGCAAGCAACAGCTTGAGGCATGGACACAGCAATACTCCCCATGGATATACATAAATGGAAATAACTTACACTGTAAAAAATGATTGCGCCAATTAGCTATCATAACTTAACATTTTGAGTTAAGTTAACTTATCTGGATTGAACTTGAGAGAACTCAAATATCAATGTTTTGCTTGGCTGAACTTATCAGACTTAAAAGAATGAGTCAACTGAACTCAGATATATCAGTTAACATAACTGCTTCAAACATTTGAGCTTTAAATAGTACAAATACGTGCAAATGGAAACTAATTAATATTTTATGATATCAATACATTTTAAAATTGTATTTGCATGCAATCAACTATTTTTTAATTTATTGTTATTATTTGTTATGTATTTTATATATTTCTATGCATGCCATTTATAATGTAATGTTCATGAACTGCAAAAATGTAAATATCAGTGTAATGTTTAAGCTATATTATGATACAAATGTTGTAGGAATTTCTATAATTTTCGGTTGACGTCAGAGGATTCTGCAGCACCGCCATTTTCTCACTTTAATGATGCGGTGTTCTCGCCTGAGGTTCTCCTCTAAAACCTGCCTCTTTATCAGTTAAAATAGTTTTTGCAGACAGCGGCAACCTGTTTTTGGTATTAATTGAACTACGGAGCGTCATCTTGATTAATTTAAGGTAAGAATGCCAAGTATCTGTCAATTTATGTAAAATGTTTAACAATAGTTTTGAATCTCATATTGATCTACAACATTAATATTCAGAATATTTGTGTACCCACTCCTAATATCATTTTAATATATTTAAAGATAACCCAACAACAACCACCGCCTTAATTCAGTTTTGCGTACATGTGACCATTGTAAGCCAAATAATGCAACTTTCATATTTAAAATGCAATACTGTATGGGCAAATTAGGTAAAATTGATTGTACTATTGATTAGATAAAAAAAAAAAAATGTAAGAATTTAGATTTTTTATTTTTATTTTTTTTTCCCTGAATGGCACCAGAAGAGTCTTTCTGCAGCACCGCCATTTTCTCACTTTAACGTTGTGATGTTCTTGATGGAGTTTCTCCTCAAATAACGTTACCTGCATCGTTTATCTTTCAAATTTGTTTTGGCAGACAGTACAAACCAGCTTTTCATCGTGTTAATTGAGCCGTGGACCTTCATCTTGCTCAGTTTAAGGTGAGTAATGCAAAATCTGTTTAATATCTATCATCTTTGATAATGCCATTGTGAATATCAGAAAGGTAACGTTATCCATCGAATTACATGAAATAACTTTACTTAAAAGATAGATTTGAATCTCTCGTTGAGTCATGGCATTTATTATTTGGAGTGCTTCTGTACTCACTTCTAAGATATTGTTTTAATATATAAAATTTAGTAAACTATTTGTAGTATAAACAGGCCAACGCCATAAACCAGTTTCGCGCTCAAAAATTACTTGATCTTTGTAAGCCAAGTCATGTAACGCTTTTCATACTGAAAATTCAATACTCAGTGGGAAAATAATTCGCTTTCAAAAATTCGATCTGATCATTAGAAATTTAATTTATTGATTTTTTTTTTTTTTCTACATGACTTCAGACGATGAATGTCTGTTTGCAACCACCACCATTTTCTCACTTTTACGCTGCCATGTGCTTGCTCCAGTCTTTAGTTTTTCCTCAGATGTCAGCGTCATTTATCTGTTAAATTAGTCTTTTAGGGTTAGCAGAAACCTACATTTAAATGTGTTAACTGAGCCTTCAAGCTTCTTACTGGTCAGTTTTGGGTGAGTAGGCCAACTAAGTTAGGCCTAACGTTACACATTTTAATGAAAATTATTTGTAAGCCATTTAACGCCTTTCATATTGCAATCGCTACTTTGGGGGAACGATTTTTTTTTTCGCTTAAATAAGTTATATTGATTAGAGACAAATAATGTAGATAATGTATTTTTATAGACGATGAACTGAAAATGCACCTGCAACCTCTATTTTCTCAATTTAACGCTGCAGCCTCGCCATGTGTGTTGTGAGTTAACTCATAAAATCCCCGTTTTTATTCATTAGCAAAATTTTAGGTGGATTTGGTAACGTTTGTATATTGTAGTTTGCTGAGCAGTATTTTTATTAACATGCGAGTTCTGTAATTCTATTGTCTTTTATTTGCAGAATTACACCTGAGCTTCCTGTTTCTGTCCAGACTAAGAGGCTCCAGTTCACTGGATAGTTGAGGTTTGTTTGTATATAACTGTAGTTTGAGCAGTATTTTAAGATGCAAGAGGCAAGTGGAAAGGTCAAACATGTCGATCTAGCGCATCTTTACATAGAACACTGTGCTACTTTTCCACTGTTTTTCTGTGTGAACCATTACTTTAGGGTCTTTGCTAAACAAACATACAGTCCGTCACTTAATATGTCCATGTGGAAACACGGAGTTGAAGCATGTTCTGCATGCAACACAAGCTTACTGCTAACTACTGTTTGCATTCGGTACACATGTACACTGAACTGGAAGGCCCGTTCCGAAACGGTTCGATATGAATGTGTACCGTTAGACCTGTATGTGTAAGCTCTTTAGTCACAGTAGTCTTTCCAAAGCTAAAATACTGCATAATTATTGTTTATACATTTTTCACATTTACAAATTAGTTGCTGCCTCCAATTTAAGGGCATTATATTATTGTTAGTTATATAAATGCAATTATTCAATGCCATTGCTATTCATTTATGTAGCACATACCTATTTTGTTTAATTTATGAAATGCAAAAAGTAAATGACATGTCTTTATATCTAACAGATTAAAGCAGAGTTCACTCGCCTAACTTCTAAGAACCTCATGAAGTCGTTTCTCTCAGGTTTGGACCAGTATATACCTAGATTCCTTCAGATGTTTAGAGCAAAGTTGAGCAGCATTTCACAACTGGAAAGTCTTCTCCGCAAGATTGACAGTGATGTGAGTATTTTAGTTTTGTGCTTCAAATTAAAACATGTTTGTTGTTGGGTTTAAGTTTGGATCTGTAGAGTCGCGCATCAGCTTGCATGTAATTTTCTGTCCACTGTTCCATTCCCTTTTCTCCCTATCTTCATAAGACCAAAAATGTTTAAATATCAGCTTTCAAGGCATTTACTGTGCACAGGCTCCTGCTCTCCTTCTGACTATGTATGTACTAGGGCTGCCACTAACGCAGGGCTCTACGCTTGCTTTTTCTTTTAGGAGCGCTTGTGCTCCTAATTTAAAAAAATTAGGAGCACAGTCAAAAATTTAGGAGCACCTTCTAATCAATAATCAAAAATTCTGATCAAAAAATTAACCTTCCTATTAAGAGGTGATATTTGGCTCCTTAAAGTGTTTTACAGGGAATTTTGTTTTTACCTTTGTAATGGAATTTTTCTAACTTTATTAGAATGTCATCTTTTGTCAAATTAAAAAAATAAAAAAATAAATTATATTTATAAGCTTTTTAACATTTTAATTAAAACAACAGAATAAGAAGTAGAATAAGAATGTTACCAATAAAATTAAATCCGTATTTAAGAAATAAATTTGTACTACAGAGGTGGCACAGAAGATCACAAAAGTGGCTTGTAGGTGTCAGGGCTTAAAGTTCTCCGGCACCGTGCCGGATCTCCGTTTGGCTGCGGAAAAAAAATAATCCTACATTTAAAAAAAAAAAAAAAACTTGTTTATCACTTTCGAGTCCATGAGTTCGCCTACCAATGGTATGAGAGGAGCACAGCTTTCACTCTCAACCAAATTAACATTACTAGCCAATCAGAATGTTCTGCTCTTATAAACACGAGACGCGCATAAATAGTATCCAATCGCAGAGTGGCAGCCCTGATGAATGGAGAAGCATGACACGTTAAAAAAGCTGCGAGGCGCAATGGTCAAAGATGTCCATCTAGCGCATATTTACATAGAAAAACTAATTAAAAAGCAGCGGAGCTTTGTAAACGGCTCAGAGTAATCATGTCTAGGGCTGTGACAGTGGCAGATTTTTACCACCGCGGTGGTAATGGACCAACTACCGCCGGTGGCGCGGTGTTGTGATATTAATATATATATAAAATTTTGAAACGCAAAAAAAAAATAAAAATAAATGAGGCTCGATCATCTATTAACAAACGTGTTTATTTTAGCACTTCCATCAGTGAACATGTAGCCTGCAAATCACTAAAATAAATATCCAATAAATAATAGTTAAATAGGAAAGTAGCCTTAAATAAGAAAGCTAAATATACCCTGTCTACCGGACGCGAGCGGTGCGGCGCGACAAGATAAAACTCAATAGAACTCATTATAATCAGTGATGCAGTCTACACTGGATGCGACATGACAAATCCCACATAATAAACTGCCTCGTCCTATTTATTACATACTGACAAAGTTCATATGTCCTGTGTAGACAGACTCAACCTGTCTGGTTGCGACGCGGCGTGACACCTGTCGTGTCCGGTTTACACACGGTTCACTGTTCCGCCACCAAACAAGCGGGCGTTAAATCCGTTCTGCACGCGCTCTCTGTGGAATGGGAATCGCGGAGTATGTTGCCACATTTCATGTTAGCATCTACCGCTGTCTCGTTTGTATTTGGCCAGTTTGGAGAAAGCCTCACCAATACCAACCTGACCAGTTTGCGATCACGTGAACTTGGAGACACTTGTACAAACGCGGATGGTTGACATGAATGGAGATGGCTCCAGATCGGCGATGTAGTATTTGGTTTCCCAATAAGGTCCTTTGCTCAGCATCAAATAAATTTGCTGAATGCAGAATAAACTGTATTTTCCTGCGCTCAAATGTGCCAATCTAAAGGAAACGCAGTGTATGGCGTTTGAGGTAATTTGTGAATTAGCATAGACTTTTTCAATTGTTACTGTTATTACATTTGTATACAAACTTTGTATTATGCTTGTTATAGAGTCTGTGACGTCATGTGCACTACCGCCGGTGGCAGTAGACAACGTGACGTGGTTGTCACGGCGACCGTCACAGCCCTAATCATGTCATCTTCATAAGAACGATATGATTGCCAGAACAAATTTACCGGGATTTTTGAAAAGGTCCTGTTCACACATGATCTTTTAATGAGAACTTTCTGGTAATTTACCAGTAAAGACTGTATGTGTGAAAGGGGCTAAACTCTTCCTCTGCATATGCTGTGAATTTGAATTGCTTAATGTTCATTTGGGAAAACAGTGTGCATTCTCACTAGATTTGTAACGTAAATCATTTATAAACCTTTGCCAACACAGGAGAATACATCAACCTATTTCTAAATATGCTATTTATTGTACATCGTGATATTAAAATAAAAGTGTTTGAATTTGCATGTAGCCAAATATAAAAATTTAATGGATTTAAAAGTCGTTTAATCACACTGTAAAGTGAAACAGGCCGTTGGTGCCCTCTGCATGTATTTGTTATAATACATAATGTACTTCAGTTGGTTATGTTCATATTATAGGCATATTACATGATGTATTTTAACAGTGTTGTTCAATAAAACAATGTAATTACTTGGTTTTGATACTTTATTTGAGGCAATTATTATTGCCTCATCGTTAGTTTATATATAAATAGTTGTACTAAAGCCTGGTTTTCACTTAGGTTTGCTTGTGTTACTAAAACATATCAGATTACTCGATTGTCAAAATAATCAGTAGATTAATTGATTACCAAAATAATCATTAGTTACAGCCCTAGATTAGTTAAAATATTTTAAAATACAACTGCATTGTTTTACTTTTTGTAATTAAAAGACAAATATTTTGTCATTGAAAATTTCTTTAAAATAATATTAAAATATTGTCTCTTTATAGTGAACCAAGTATCTATATTTTGTCTCATCTTGTGAGGTAAGTGTATTGTCACTCCCCTAGTGTCAATAAGCGGTGTTATAGCTCATAATTTTCCAAGTGTATGATACAGATTTCATTCTTCAGGTCAACCATATATTCATGAAAAAAATCAGTTTGAATAAGGAACGCAATAACTTTGCCATAGTATCCTTTCAAATGTTAAAGTTGCCACAGTCATGTGTTGCCCCCCCCCCCCCAACAGAAAAAAATTCAGGCTCAGGACTTTTGTTTTGCTTTAACCCCTGCAGCTCTTAAAAAGAGTCTCCTGGAAGCTGGCCTGAATGATGAAGATCTGAAGTCTCATCTGATTTGCTTAACAACTGATGGGGCATCTGTGATGACTGGAAAAGAGAGTGGTCTTATCACAAGGCTGAAAAAAGACTATACTTTACTGGAGAGTATCCACTGCCTTGCACACAGGCTTGAGTTGTCAGTAAATGATGCGATTAAATCAGTCACAGGTTGCAATCACTTTGAGATATTTATTTCAAAACTGTACACACTGTACCATCAGTCCCCAAAGAATGCCAGACAACTTGCATAGGCAGCCTCTCAAATCAATGTCAGCCTGCTTAAGATTAGTAAAGTTTTTACCATCTGTTGGGTAGCAAGCAGTTTTGTGACTGTACAAGCTGTTTGGAGAGACTACCCTGCTTTGGTTGCACAAATGAAAAAAGCAGCTGAAGATGAATCATGCTCTGTTGGAGAAAGAAAAAAATTAAATGGCCTGTTGAATCGTTTCACATGCACTGGCTTTGTTAAAGACCTGGCAACTATAAAAGATGTGCTACGTGAACTTAGGAGTCTATCCCTAAAACTTCAGGTAGGTAGTGTTTTTCTTCTACTTTAGTCTGATCAAGAAAATTACATTGAGAAAGAATTGTGAAAGTGTTGCTCAATACATGATTATATATTAGAATTGTCTTCTTTTTTTCAGAACAGAAACACTTCTCTTCTGGACTCCACACGAGAAATAAAGATGACAGTTGAGGTGTTGAAGGCTTTGAAGAGCACCCCAGGGAAGTCAATGGACAAAGCAGAGGAAGGTCTTAAGGTAGCAGAATTCAAAGGAGCGACCTTGCATTTCAACAAAGAACATATAAATAGACTGCAGTTCTTCCAAGCACTCATTGACAGTCTCTCTTCATGAATGCCTGACACTAAGCTCACGAAGATTGTAGCACCACTGAATCCCCTCAGCTGGCCAAAATCCAGAGAGTCTCTTGTTCTCTTTGGGGAGAAAGAGATCCATGACCTAGCAAAGATGCTTGGAGTATCAAGTAGGGAAGCAGCTGAGGACTTCAGGAACTGGAAGCTCAACAATGACCAGAATGGGAAGGTCCTCAAAAAACTGTTGACTGCCAGTAAAACATACCTGGCAAGTTCTGCTGAGTGTGAAAGAGGCTTCTCTACCCTAAATGCCACTGCCACAGATGCAAGAAATCGCCTTCAAGCCAGCAGCCTTTCTGCTGTACTTTTCATTGACCTTAATGGCTCCCCTCTCAACATGTTTGACCCTTACCTCTATATTCAGTCCTGGCTTAGGGAGAAACATTGTCTGTCAACTGCCAGTAAAACGGGGAGAGACAAATCTGCTGAGAAATCAGGCCACTGTGGTCCATTCTAACAGTAGGGAATGAAGTGTTTTAGAAAATGTCCACATCATTGGTTTTGTTCTGTTTACATGCTTACATTGGCAGAAAGACAGAAAGTAGATAGCATGTTTCTTTCCGATATTAGTTCTGAATGCAAAGTGTTAAAGGATTTTTTTTTTGTACATTTACATTAATATAAATGTGCAAAATAATAAAAATAATTCATTCATTAGTAAATGCTCAGATTCATACAAGTGGTTTGAAATGTACACAAAAATAAAATAAAAAAATTAGTAAAGGGTTGGGGTATGTGGAGTGGGCAGGGGTGGGGGGTGGATAGGTAGGTCTAAGGGGGACCCCCCCAAGAGCTTTGACACAATTCGAACACTGCGTAACACTACTAAAAACAGTACTCTTTGTCAAAGTCAAAGTCAGCTTTATTGTCAATTCCACCACATGTACAGCACATACATACAGAGAATTGAAATTGCGTAACTCTCAGACCCTTGGTGCATACAGTTAACACTAAACACTAACAGTAATGTAAAAAAACAGATAATTACAGTTTAAATATATATAAATACAAACTATACAGATATGCAATAAGGACATTGTAAAAAAGAGATAGTTAAAGTGGCGTAAGGCACATGGCAGATAGTGCAACCATTAAATAAACAAAACTGTGCAGATATAATGGGTGTAGTGCAAAAAAACTGTGCAGATGTAATGAGTGTAGTGCAAAAGAGCTTATCAGTGTTAAAGTGATGAAGAGCTAAAGAGCTCAGAGAACAGTCTTAATTAAACTGACCTAGGAGGTAGTTTGCAGTCAATGCTGGATGGGGTAGTGATCAGTCCAATGCTGCACAAAGTGACTAGTGCGGGTCACAGTTTGTAAGTGGGAAAGGGAGGGGGGGGTTGGAGGGTCAGAGTTCAGTGGTGCGTGGGGCAAAAGAGGGGAGGGGGGGCAAGGTCGGGAGGGAGTTCAGCTTCCTGACAGCCTGATGGATGAAGCTGTCCTTCAGTCTGCTGGTCCTGGCCTGGAGACTCCGCAGTCTCCTCCCTGATGGCAGCAGACTGAAGAAGCTGTGTGTCGGGTGGGTGGGATCACCTGCAATGCAGAGGGCTTTGCGGGTGAGACGGGTGCTGTAGATGTCCTGGAGGGAGGGGAGAGAGACACCAACGATCCTCTCAGCTGCTCTCACTATGCGTTGAAGTGACTTGCGGCAGGACGCGTTGCAAGCGCCATACCACACAGTGATGCAGCTAGTAAGGATGCTCTCGATGGTGCCTCTGTAGAAGGTGTACATGATGGGGGCCGGGGCTCTGGCTCTTCTCAGTTTGCGGAGGAAGTAGAGACGGTGTTGTGCTTTCTTGGCCAGTGCTACAGTGTTGTTGGTCCAGGAAAGGTCCTCTGTGATGTGCACACCTAGGAACTTGGTGCTGCTCACCCTCTCCACAGTCGCACCATTGATGGTCAGAGGAGCATGCTGAGTGTGCACTCTCCTGAAGTCAACAACAATCTCCTTCGTCTTCTCCACATTCAGAGAGAGATTGTTGTCACTGCACCACCCGGCCAGGCGGCTCACCTCGCTCCTGTAGTTTGTCTCATCTCTGTTGCTAATGAGACCCACCACAGTCGTGTCGTCCGCAAACTTAATGAAAAGGTTGGAGTTATGTGACGGTGATATAGATAGATATAGAAGTTAACTATATTAAATTATATAAAAATAAAAATAATACAGAAGCATTTTTGCCATCTACAATTTAGAATGCCTGGAATTTTGAATTTGAATAGACTTATAAATCAACGTGCGTGCACTCTGTGTGTGATTTGGTGATTTAGCCTACTTGAAAATGTCAGAACGCACATCATTACAACAACACTTACCATATTATCGCAGACGATGCTGTATATTGCACACCCCAGACTCGACTTGAGTGGAAACTGAAATCATTCGCGGTTGTGCGCGCACTTGTTTGCATGAGCAAAGGTGTTTTTAGGAGTCTAACTTGCAAACGCCAGACCACTGATTCATCAAACCTGCTTTCTTGCCGTCTGTGTAACGAATATGCTTCGGGGAAATGTATCGGAGTAAAAGTACAGGTGTATCTCAATAAATTACAATGTCGTGGAAAAGTTCATTTATTTCAGTAATTCAACTCAAATTGTGAAACTCGTGTATTAAATAAATTCAGTGCACACAGACTGAAGTAGTTTAAGTCTTTGGTTCTTTTAATTGTGATGATTTTGGCTCACATTTAACAAAAACCCTCCAATTCACTATCTCAACAAATTAGAATATGGTGACATGCCAATCAGCTAATCAACTCAAAACAGCTGCAAAGGTTTCCTGAGCCTTCAAAATGGTCTCTCACTTTGGTTCACTAGGTTACACAATCATGGGGAAGACTGCTGATCTGACAGTTGTCCAGAAGACAATCATTGACACCCTTCACAAGGAGGCTAAGCCACAAACATTCATTGCCAAAGAAGCTGGCTGTTCACAGAGTGCTGTATCCAAGCATGTTAACAGAAAGTTGAGTGGAAGGAAAAAGTGTGGAAGAAAAAGATGCACAACCAACCGAGAGAACCGCAGCCTTATGAGGATTGTCAAGCAAAATCGATTTAAGAATTTTGGTGAACTTCACAAGGAATGGACTGAGGCTGGGGTCAAGGCATCAAGAGCCACCACACACAGACGTGTCAAGGAATTTGGCTACAGTTGTCGTATTCCTCTTGTTAAGCCACTCCTGAACCACAGACAACGTCAGAGGCGTCTTACCTGGGCTAAGGAGAAGAAAAACTGGACTGTTGCCCAGTGGTCCAAAGTCCTCTTTTCAGATGAGAGCAAGTTTTGTATTTCATTTGGAAACCAAGGTCCTAGAGTCTGGAGGAAGGGTGGAGAAGCTCCTAGCCCAAGTTGCTTGAAGTCCAGTGTTAAGTTTCCACAGTCTGTGATGATTTGGGCTGCAATGTCATCTGCTGGTGTTGGTCCATTGTGTTTTTTGAAAACCAAAGTCACTGCACCCGTTTACCAAGAAATTTTGGAGCACTTCATGCTTCCTTCTGCTGACCAGCTTTTTAAAGATGCTGATTTCATTTTCCAGCAGGATTTGGCACCTGCCCACACTGCCAAAAGCACCAAAAGTTGGTTAAATGACCATGGTGTTGGTGTGCTTGACTGGCCAGCAAACTCACCAGACCTGAACCCCATAGAGAATCTATGGGGTGTTGTCAAGAGGAAAATGAGAAACAAGAGACCAAAAAATGCAGATGAGCTGAAGGCCACTGTCAAAGAAACCTGGGCTTCCATACCACCTCAGCAGTGCCACAAACTGATCACCTCCATGCCACGCTGAACTGACACAGTAATTAAAGCAAAATGACCCCCTACCAAGTATTGAGTACATATACAGTAAATGAACATATTTTCCAGAAGGCCAACAATTCACTAAAAATGTTTTTTTTTATTTTTTTATTGGTCTTATGAAGTATTCTAATTTGTTGAGATAGTGAATTAGTGGGTTTTTGTTAAATGTGAGCCAAAATCATCACAATTAAAAGAACCAAAGACTTAAACTACTTCAGTCTGTGTTCATTGAATTTATTTAATACACAAGTTTCACAATTTGAGTTGAATTACTGAAATAAATGAACTTTTCCACGAAATTCTAATTTATTGAGATGCACCTGTATATATTTTAATTAGGAATTGTAGTGGAGTGAAAGTAAAAGTTGGCTGGAATATACCAACTCAAGTAAAGTACAGATACTCCCAAAAAATACTTAAGTACTGTAACGAAGTATTAGGCCTATTACTTCGTTATAATACACCACTGCTGTACAGAAATAGTTATGTTTAGGTTTAGAGGTAGGAGTGGGATTAGCGACTATAAAAATATTTTCAATGCTATATTGTTACTAAAATGGTTATTTTCCTGCATATTTCGTTCAATTGTGTTTTATATTCGCAATAAAATGGGTAGTTAAGGTTTGGGGTAGGTTAAGGGGTCTAAATCTAAATCTAAATGGCTTATTGATAAAATGATAAAAATGCATATAACTATATAACTATATAACTATATATATATATATATATATATATATATATATATATATTTTTTTTTTTTTTTTTTTTTTCTTTCTTTTCTTCTCAGTATTGTTATTGTTTTTGTTGCCTGCCGAACGTACAAAAGCGATTATTTCCGAATTTGATATACATTAATAAAACTCTAATAAATCACAAATCGGTTAGTCTTTACTGGCAACGAGATTCGCCTCGCGCGCGTCCGCCAAAAAGGATGCGAGAGTGGAGAATGGAGTGGAAGTGCCCAGGTGGAGCAGAGAGGCAAAACTGTCCTGTTCAGGACTTCAAGTGCAGGTCAGTTCCATCTGTAAATAGACTATTGTAGTTTTGTCTTTGTTTACTTAGTTAAACATTAAACTGCTAGCAAATGTTAGCAGTAGCAGTCAATTACTGCAAAATTAACAAAAGGACATAATTACTTTTGGAAAGAATAGGAATTTAGCAGACAAATATTCATATCGTTTTATAACAGGTTTAGAGGGAGCTAAGGCAGACAACAACACAACCCTTACGAAAATTAACCGTGGTTTGACTAAAAATAAAACCAAAACCCATGGTTACTATAGTTAAACCATAGTAACCACAAATCAACAATGGTTTTGATACACTATATAGTTTCACCATGGTATCTGTAGTAAAACTCTGGTTATACATATGGTAATCAAGCCACAAAAAAAAAAAAAAAATTTGGTTATTATACTTTTACCATAGGCCTAATAATACCATGCTTAATTTTACTTTGGACAAAACATGACCCATGATCATGCAAAAACATGTTCAGTTTTAAGATTTTTCTTTATTCGAGATGTAGCTATTATTATTGTACTAATTTTGACATTTAGGCAAGATAAAACAAAAACACATGGTCCTAATGTAATACTTAAATTTTCCTAAAATAAAAGTATACTATGTGCAAACAAATTACAATGAGGTGGTTGTTTTGCAACAAGGTGGAGATGTGTTGATGAAAAAGTGACAGGTACAAGAAAATCAGTGAAAAAATTAAACGTACACATGAGTGTGTCACATTTCACGGGAAGCAAGGGAACCAGGAACGAGGAGACGAGGAATTTCACAAAACAGAGTTTTAATCCACAAGGGAACACGGATCACGGGCAGGGTAGACATTCAAATGATGTATAAGGACCGACAAGCATGAACTGAATGGACTGGCTTTTAAGGACAGGACAATCAGGGGAGGAAGACGAGACACACCTGGAATCAAATTAACAATTAACACGAGGGAGAAACACACACAAATAGGTCCATAGTCCTGACAGAGAGACAGAGAGATGTCAGGGAAAATGAAGAGACTAAAAAGGAAAATGGAAGTTCAAGAGATAACCTTTGATTATTTTGCGCGGCCCCAGTCTAGGGATTTAAACTTTTTATGTGATGATGATGATGGCCATACAAAAAATATTGTTGTTCGTGGTTTCAAAATTTGTTGTGGGTGTATGAGATGGCCTGGATGAGTGTGAGATTTCCCGGCTTGAAATTTTGTCCCAGTCCGCCACTGGCTATATATGTCATAAAATCACAATCCTGTTTCTACATGACAAGTACATGACAAGTACAAATCACAAATATGACACTGAAAGTGTTTCTGAAAAATGTTCAGATATTGTTTTCTGTTATTGTTTTTTTCCTTCTCTTATAACAGATTTTCTGTTATTATTTTAAAAGCTTGTCTGGACAGTGTGTACTCTCATTATGAAAACTAATCTTTCTCTTATTTTGTAACCTTGTGGAAAAGACACTTCAAAACTCCGGAAGCTGAATAACAAAATTAACTGAAATATAAAAGTTAGTCTTTAATTTCTGATTATGCAGCAGGTGCATACATTTTCATACATTTTATGTCAGCGAGTCTCATGCTTTTTGTGGGGAGTCCTCAAATGGCACCCTGAGCCCTGACATTTTTCCACTTTTGTGATGTAATGCCTCTTTGACTGTTTGCTGCAAGCCTGCGACTAGTGTTGGGTTCGAGTCCATCTACTGTAAGTCGAGTCCGTGTCTTTTACCAGTCGAGTCAGAGTCGAGTTCAAGCCCAAAATGGGCATCTTGCTATTTTTATGGTAAGTGTGGCTGTGTGTGTTTTGGGTTTTATATGACGGATGGTTAGACCTTAGTCAGGGTAGACAGCGTTTTGAATTTTTTCTCGGATGAAAATGAGGCTGTAAGGGATAAACCTAGTCTTTACATGCCCTACATGTACTTTCCATAACTCATAGCCAACTCAAAACTGTTTGATTTTTGAATGCATTTATAGTTAATAAATTACACTATGTACAGAATAATTGACAAAGGGCCAGTGATTTATTAGAAACTTAATGTTCCCATTCTGTCGTTCACTTTGTGGTGTGTTGAAGTTCCAACACTAGGCGTCTTGGGAGCCAAAGAACCTGGTGATGGAAATCTGCATCAGCATGAGGGTTACAATAGTAACTCAGACAATATTTATGTTAGGTCTTGTCTGTTAAATTTGGTTCTTTGAGATCAGTTTAATTTACTTGTGTTTAGTCCTGGTGTCCTTGGTTGCCTTGTTAAATAATTAGTTTATTGATTAGCCCCACCTTTTCCTTGTTTTAACCTTCATGTAGGGTGCTTCTCAATTTGAAGGCAGTGTACTAGTAAGGCTACATATCGTGGCTGCCAGGTCATCAAGCTCCGGTGAAGGACATCTCAATTTGAAGGATCCTTGATATACAGCCTTCATTTCGCATTCTTCATTTGGCTTATTTGATTTAAGTATTCATCAAGTGTATCCTTTGTGTTCTCCAATCACCCACAATCCTTTGCACAAATTCCAATTCATGAGCACTGAGTCCATTGAATTTCATTATGCATTGCATAATGAATTCTTTTGTTTTGTTCAAATAATCACATAATGCTAAGCTGTCCATAATGTAAACCACTGGGAGACCAAAGATAGTTGTTATTACCTGTATTGCATTAATAGAAAGTCAGTTAATATAAAGATTTGGTAATATAAATTATATTTACATTTAATACAGAGGAGGATTGTAGCCTCAGTAGGATGCAGCCTTCCAGTTGAAATCCACTCCTAGTTTGTGTATACAGCATAGTCCTCAGTTTCAATGTTTTTGTCCGTTCTTGTGTATGTATTGTTTGTTTTGCTATGCTCCTGTGTTGCAGATTTTTTTGTTTTCAGTTAATAAATGAACAGCTTCAATAGATCCTTGCCTCATCTCTCCTTGCTTCAACCTAACTGTGACAATTTAGAGCTGCTTTCCAACTTTCTCCATAGTTGCGATTCCATAATTGATTCTGCTAGTTTATCTCTGAGAAGCAGCTTTGACACAGTCCGTATTATATAAAGTGATGTAAAGGTGACTTGACATGATTTGACAGTTTGTGTATTTTAATGTTCATCTTAATTAATCAGCGAAAGCACAATGCTTCAGATAAAGTATTTAAAGGAGCCGGAACTGAAAAATCATGACAGTTTGACTTCAGTTGACAGACAAACTGCAGAGATGGCTTTTAAGGCACCATAATTTCCTGATTTGAATTAAAAAAAAAAAAAAAAAAATGAAGATGTAGCCTGCCATTTAATTATATTAATTAGACTGTAAATCTAATCTAGGTTCTCTTAACTAGTTGCTAATTAGCATGGACATTAATAGAATATTAGCCATTTATTAGTAGTAATTAAGCACATATTAATGCCTTATTCTACATGACCTTATTCTACATCCCTAATCCTACCCAACACCTAAACTTAACAACTACCTTACTAACTATTAATAAGCAGCAAATTAGGAGTTTATTGAGGGAAAAGTCGTAGTTAATAGTTAATAAGTGTTCCCTATTCTAAAGCGTTACCATTATTTTTAAACCAAGAGAAATGCCACATTTCAAGCCTTCTGAAATCATGTGATAACTTGTGTGAGGAATAGACCTAAATGCCATTATTAGCTAAAAATCCTCCGCTCAAAAATCATTCATTTAAATATGTGATATTTTAATAATGGATGTCTACCATTTACATTTTAAATCAAATTTCTCATGATTAATTGCATTTTCACTATTAACTTTTGGCAGATTAGTATATCATTGAATACAAAAACAAAACAGATAAACAGAAGTCAATACATTGTTTGTTTCATATGATTAAACATCAGTCTGTCACAGGCCTACATGTACTCTACATTCCACAAATTCCATTCAATCAAGTGTCTGTTAGTTCAGTATGTGTTTCTACATTCTGTCTATGGTATTTTTTAATATTTGGTCTACTGTAAGTGCTGTCCTTGGCTGTTGCATCTTGTGTTGCGGTATTTCAGCATCTCATATGGTGACCTCTGCATTTTTAAGAAGCTGTGTAAAAACATACAACTCTGAAAAACGTGTCTCAAGAGCCCTTTGTGCTCTTTGTCTCTTCACTTCACAAAAACGTAAAGGTGATTCCTCAAACTTGAATTGTGATGATGGTAGGGAAATTCATTCTTACAGAAATTTTGGGTCAGGGCCCAACATTTCATCATCATTTTTGTCATCTGAATGCAAATGATGGCTCATACAATGCTATCGCATTGCTTCTGGGAACTTGGAATATAATGCACAAGTCAAATGGTTTATACTGTTCTTTCAAATGTAACTTATTTTTGGAGCTCTATGGCATGTGACCACACTCACCATCATCAAATGAGATAGATCATATAACCAAACAGCACAATCATCAGTGAGTCATGACACCACCACACATCTAGCTGACACATTATATAATTGCTCTGTTCCACCACCTAGTTAACTGCCCCTGTAGGCAGCATAGGTACGTGCCCAGCATGAAGCTTGAGCCACATGGTAGGCAGCATAATCATAGGATATCTTACAGTTTTTCTCAGTCGATTTGACACATATCTTAAAATGAAGGCAAGTGACCCTTTGCAGAGACCCGCCACCATTAGTTACTGCTGCTATGTCCGACAAGCCATGCCACTCTCACTCCATACACGATGTTCTCACGCAATGAAAAATACATCATGTAGCAAAGAGGAAACGCTCCGGTTACTCACGTAACCTTGGTTCCCTGAGATAAGGGAACGAGCGTTGGGTCATCATAGACGACTGTTTGGGGAAACTCCTGTTTACTCTGTTACTGAAGCCTGATTTATTAACGTTTGTGTATTTGCACAAACCAATGGCGCTCAAGCCCGCCAGAAGGGCATTAAGTAAGCATTAAGCGGATAAGACCCGTGCCTGTAGGGCAGGGACGTCCAAACTGTAGAATCTAATAAAGGTAGATGGCGACGACCAGCCGGCAGCCGCACAAATCTCCCCAAAAGAGATCCCACTGGACCAGGCCCAAGAGGAGGCCATTCCTCTGGTGGAATGGGCCCTCACACCCAAAGGGCACTGCAAGCCAGCTGAGGCATAAGCCAGAGCTATAGCGTCTACCATCCAACGAGATAGCCTTTGCTTTGTGACAGGCAGCCCTTTAGAGCGGCCTTCAAAGCACACAAAAAGCTACTCTGACTGTCTGAATGACTCCGAGCGCTTAAAGAGTGCTTAGTGCCCGGACAGGGCATGGCAAGTTGGGACCTTGTTTGCCATCCGTTTCAGGGAGGGCTAAAAGGGGAATGACCTGGGCTCTAAACGGAGTTGAGAGCACCTTTGGACTTTACAGTCATTGGGTCCAAACTCAAGACAGGAAGCACTGACAGACAGGGCTTGCAAGTCTCCTACTCGCTTAACTGACGCCAGGGCCAAAAGCAGAGTGGTTTTGAGTGTCAAGACCCCTAAGCTGGCTGTTTGAAGTGGCTCAAAGGGGGATTATCCGGCCAGCCTCGAGAGAATGATTTGCCGCAATGGGTGCCACATAGAGCATTTGTATTTGCACATTTGCATTTGCAACAATGTCGCTAGGAAATTTGCTCTTTTAAGTGAAAAGAGCAAATAGCTGCAGGGGAAGGCTTCTCGCTTCTTCCACTGCTGGGGGCTTCTTCTACGGCGGCGAGCTACAGGCTGAGCTTCTTCCTTCTTCAGCTTCTTGATTGCAGAGTCAGCGAAGAGATGGTCTCGTCGCTGAAGGAGAAGATTCTGATGAAATGGCGCTCTGGGCCGACTTATATAGCAGTCGGCTCCGCCCTTTCTGGCGGGCTCAAGCGCCATTGGTTTGTGCAACTACCCTCAAAAAAAAAAAAAAAAACGGTGTTATATAGCACTAAAACTGGTTCTTTGGCTCGTAATCATAGGGGGACCACTTTTGGTGCTGTATAGCACCAAATCTTGGTGCTTCAGTGGTTCTTCAGCGGTTCTTCACTGGTTCTTTGGCACCGTTACCATATGCAGAACCTGTTAAGCTCCTGTATGGTTCTTCAGTGGTTCTTTGGGGTGATTAAGGTGCTATATAGCACCACTGCCATACAAAGAACCTGTTAAGCTCCTTTAAAGGTTCTTTACGAGCCAAAGAACCACTGTTGGTGCTGTTTAGCACCATTTTTGTTGAAGAAATACAGTGCTATATGGCACCTCTTATGGTTCTACATAGCACCATTTGACAAAGGTGCTGTATAGTACCTTTGAAGATATGGTGCTATATAGCACCAAAAGTGGTTCCCCTATGATTACGAGGCAAGAACCACTTTTAGTGCTATATAGCACCATTTTTTTTTTAGAGTGTACACAAACGTTAACAAATCAGGCTTCAATAACAGAGTAAACAGGAGTTTCCCCAAGCAGTCATCAATGACGACGCAACGGGAGTTACCTTTCGATAGGGAACTGACAACGTGCCTACAGACTGAGACTGAGCAGCTTACTTCTGGTATGAAACAAAGGCTCAGCTTTCAAATTTTGTCATTTTGTAAGAAATTCAAACTATAAATACTGTATTGTGGCTCTTTAATGTGTCGTGACAGATCACTGTAGCTTTTCATATTAGCTTAAAGCGTTAAATAAACATGAATGAATATCAGAGGGTATTTTATTTCAACCATGGAAAGACGTCAATACACAGCATTTTTTAAGTTGTTTGTCGGACAAAATGGTGGAGTCGGCTTTATGATTAGTCTGATGTCCAGATTGGTCTCATTGGTCTGATCTCCAGATCTGCTCTGATCTCCAGTTATCTGAAGAGCTTGGTTGCAGTTATTGCTACTAAAGGTGGCACAACCAGATCCTAAGTTTAAAGGGGCAATTATGTTTTCACAAGGGTGAAAAAGAGATAAATTTAAGGTTCGGCTGAGTTGTTAAGTGTTTTGAGAGCAATTATATTACTTTGGAGAAATGTGTCAAATCGGTAGAGAAAAACTATAAAACCACTGACATGTGAAGTGAATAATCATTATATTGTTACAATGGCACCTGTCAAGGGCTGGGATATATTAACAGCAAGTGAGCAGTCAGTTCTTGAACTTTGTTTGTTGGAAGCAGGAAAAATGGACAAGCGAAAAAAGATCTGAGTGACTTTGACAAGGGCCAAATACTGATAGCTAGATGACTGTATCAGTGCATCTCCAAAACAGAGATCAAAAGTGGTGTATGAAAGCACAAGCGGTGAACTAGCGTCAGGGCGCCCAAGGCTCATCGATGCATGTTGAGACTGAAGGCAGTATTTTAAATTTGATACTGTCACAGATGAGCCAGGCTCTCTCACCTCCCAATCACAACGTGCACCTTCCCCGGAATACTAACTGGACACATCTACTCTTCATCACTAATCACCTCCCTATATAAACACACACCTCACCTCCACTCATCGTCTGGTCTCACACTGAGCAATGGACTCATACCTGTTCTCCCTTCAACTCCCGGATTATTCATCTCCTTCCTTCCCAGATTCTTCTCCTGCTCCTCACAGCATCCACGCTCTCCCAACCTGCAAAGTAAATGACAGTATTATTACCATCTCCCATATCCTTCTATTTTTACTATCCATTGCTGCATTACTCACCTGTTTGTTCGTTCACTCCCTGCTGTAAATAAACGGTTCAAACTTACCATCACCTTTCGTTGTGTCTTTCGTTGAGTCATTCTGTTACAGAAGACCAGACCTGCAAAGAACATACAGCAGGATGAGCACCCCGGATCCTTTTCAGGAGAACGTGGACGCTCTCAAACGAGCACTCACTGCACCCACTACAGCTACCGCCGGCAACACCTCTCCTTCTCCACCAGTTGCCGGCAGCCCCGTCTGTAACAGAATGCCAATCCAGCGCCCTACTCTGGCTCGGCGGAGGATTTCAGTGGCTTCCTTCTGCAGTGTACACTGGTGTTTGAGATGCAGCCCCACCGTTTCACCATTGATCGGGGAAAAATTTCTTTCATTATTTCTCTGTTATGTGGACGAGCTCTCCAATGGGCGGAAACAATATGGGTGCAAGGTGGACCAGCGACCCAATCGTTGAGTTATTTCATTAACCACTTCCGTGAGGTTTTTGGTCATTCCACTGACGTCTCATCGGTGAGTGAGCAACTCTATCACCTTAAACAAGGCAAAATGTCTATTCAAGATTATTCTGTGAAGTTTCGTACCCTAGCAGCCGCTAGCGGCTGGAATGAGCGCTCTCTCCTGACCACATACCATCAAGGTTTGAATCCCCAGCTGCAGCTGCATCTTGTCACCTATATTCAGTGGTGTAGTGGAGGGTATACGCAGGTATACGGCGTATACCCACTTCTTTATCAGTCGGCATTCTGTATACCCACTTCTAAATCCCCTCTGATGCACATCATTCATTAGTGTCCTGCACTAGCCAAATCATGACAGTCCAGCATATGAGTAACTAATCCAATTGCATGTGAATAAATTCAAATATTCCCTAAAAGACAGTGATGCTGTTAGGAACGAGACGTAAACACTCTCATGCAGTGTATGTTTAATTTATAGGCTACTCGAAGCTGGATGGCGCTCTCATGCAGAAAGTCCAAAACGGCCTCATAGAAATACTAACTTACAAGTCACGACTTGCAATAATCCAGCTATTGCTGTAGCCAAAGCTATCTCTACTGTAGCTAAGCTGAATAAAAAGAAACGTGAAGACAGTAAATGCATGATTGTGACAACATGGTTTATGTGTGTTTTTCAAGTCATCTCCATGCAGGTAATAAAAAGCATCTGATTCTGAATAATGCAGTGCTAAATGATAGCATTTATTACACTTGGCAATAGATAGGCCACTAGGCTATAAAATATATCTTCTGCCTTATTCTGTGATAAAAATGTAGTATATAGGCTAAACAAATCATAAAATTTTCATTAGGAAAATACAGGAAAAATATTATAAATTATTGGTTATTGTCCAGCAGTGTATTTGATTTCTCAGCCAATTAAAAGCAAGAGGTAATAAATAAAAATAATAATAATAATCATAATAAAACCTGTCAATTAGACAAAAAGTTATTATATTTGACATTTCTGTTCCCCTCACTTCTGAAATGATTGAGAATCACAATTTTTTGTTTGTTTCAAATAGAGATCACAATTCTCCCACAATTCTGAACAGACAACTAAGCAAAATAGCATGTAATTTACTAGAGGTTCTGACAAAATGTCAGTTGATGCAGTCTATTTATATATTTATTTATTTATTGAAAAATCTGCACCTCTTCTGTGGATATTATTTTCATAATGATCCTTACTCAAGCAGCAGAAGTTAGGCTAAGTGACAGTGTGCAAATATTACTGGCCCATTTTGGAGTGAACTAAATATGCAAGACTAGTTTTATATGTCACTGTTTATGACACAGGTCATTCATCCTTTGCCGGGCCATTTAAAAAAAAAAAAAAAAAAATGGGGGCATAAATTAAGAGTATACCCACTTCTCCAGGTACCACTACACCACTGCCTATAGTGACAACATTGGATTGGAGAGATTCATCCAGACTGCTATCCAGGTATCCAACAGAGTACAACAATATAATGAAGAACTCCTGGTTACTCTTCCCCGCCAGCCAGAGCAGGAGAGTGCTCCAGAACCCATGCAACTTGGCAGCACATGACTTCCATTCACTGAGCAGCAGAGGAGGCTGGCCCAGGGTCTCTGTATATACTGTGGAGCTGCTGGACATGCCATCCTTTCATGTCCCATTTGCCCCCCACGACCTGTGGTGAGTTTTATCCAGGAACCTTTTGTTGATAAAATTCCACTCACTGCTTTAGTACATCTTTCTGTCTCTGATAACTCTATCTCTCTCTCAGCTCTCCTCGACTCTGGCTCAGCCGGAAACTTCATCTCCAGGAGCCTCTGCCACCAGCTCAGGCTTCAAAAGACTGTCATCCAAAACCGCTACCAGGTTCAATCAATAATTGGTAAACCCCTTTGTCAACGTGATATAAGATTCAAAGTGGGACCTTTGCTGCTTTGAGTTGGAACTTGTCATCAGGAAACCATTCATCTGCTGGTTCTGGAGCACTCCACCACGGACATCATACTGGGTCGCCCTTGGCTCAATCAACACCAGCCTGAAATATACTGGAAGACTGGAGAGATCCTGAAGTGGGGCGATCAGTGCTTTCCGGAATGTTTCCCTGCGCTACCCCTCGACTGTCCATCACTCCATCCAGTGCTACCTGTCTGCGCCACGTCCATCGAAAGTCCCCTAGAGAAACAGTCCGTGAACATACCCACCTGCTATGCCCCCTTCAGTGATGTGTTCTGTCCCAAAAGGGCGACCCAGCTTCCACCACATCGGCCATGGGAGTGTGCGATTGACCTCATCCCAGGTGAGCCAGTGCCCTGTGGTAGAATCTATCCACTCTCCATACCTGAGCAGAAAACCATGGAGGAGTACATTGAGGAAGCTCTCCACCAGGGCTATATTCGGCCATCAAAGTCCCCTGCTGCTTCAAGCTTCTTCTTCGTGGCCAAGAAGGACGGAGGTTTGTGGCCCTGCATAGATTACAGAACCCTTTAACAACAGTACTGTCAAGTTCCGTTACCCATTTCCCCTCATTCGGCTGCATTGGAACAACTGCATGGAGCCACCGTGTTCACTAAGTTGGACCTCCGCAGCGCCTACAACCTCATTCAGATATGTGAGGGTGACGAGTGGAAGACCGACTTCGTGACTCCCACCGGCCACTATGAATATCTAGTGCTCCCTCCGTATTCCAGTGCTCCCTCCGTATTCCAGGACTTCATGCATGAGGTACTCCAGGATTTCCTCCACAAGTTCATTTTGGTATACATAGATGACATCTTGGTATATTCCCAGAGTATGGCCGAACATCGCCAGCATGTTGCGGAGGTCCTACAGAGCCTGAGAGACTTACACCTGTTCCTGAAAGCTGAGAAGTGCCCATTCCACCAGTCTTCAGTGCCCTTCCTAGGATACATCATCAGTGAGCACGGCATCCAAATGGACGAAGGGAAGGTTAAGGCTGTTCGTGAGTGGCCCATACCAACTTCCGTCAAAGAACTTCAGCGATTTCTGGGATTTACAAACTTCTACTGGCGTTTTATCAAGGATTTCAGCTCCATAGTTCACCCAGTTACCAGCCTGTTGAAGGGTAAGCCCAAGTCTCTGTCCTGGAGAGTAACTATGACATTGGGAATAGAGAGTTGCTTGCCATCAAACTAGCCCTGGAAGAGTGGAGGCATTGGCTGGAGGGAGCCACACATCCTTTCACCGTGTACACAGATAACAAGAACCTGGAGTATCTTAGAAACACCAAACGTCTCAACCCTAGACAAGTTCGATGGGCTCTCTTCTTCATGCGTTTCAATTTCTCCATAACCTACCGACCTGGCAACAAAAATATACGGGCAGATGCTTTGTCGCGACCATATGCGCCAGCGTAAACTCCTTCCACTCCAGAGACCATTCTCCCTCAGAAGATCTTCGCCTGCCCGATTCAGTGGTCCAATACTCTGGAAATCTCCTCTGCCAATGCTCCCTCTATTACTCCACCGGTGTGCCCTCCTGATCGCCTGTACGTTCCACCATCTCAACATACCACCACTACCCAATCAGTTCACTCATCCTTGGGCACTGGCCACCTAGGGGCCAATGTAACTCTTTCGCTGCTACGCAATCGCTTCTGGTGGCTGGGCATGGCCCGTGATGTTAGGAGGTTCGTCCAAGGCTGAAAGGAATGTGCCATCTCCAAGAGCCCACGGCACTTACCAGCAGGCAAGCTCCAATCTCTGCCCATTCCACATAGACCCTGGTCACACTTATGAGTGGATTTTATCACCGACCTGCCATCCTCTGTTGGTAAGACATGCATATTTGTTGCAGTAGACAGATTCTCAAAGTCATGTCGACTTATTCCTCTGAATAACCTGCCTACTGCAATGGAAACAGCAGAACTGTTATTTCAACAGATATTCAGATACTTCGGCATCCCTGAAGACATTGTGTCAGACAGAGGACCACAGTTCGTATCCAGGGTATGGCGGGCTTTCTTCTCTCTCCTAGGTGTGACTGTAAGCCTGTCCTCGGGATACCACCCTCAGTCAAATGGGCAGATGGAACGCAAGATCCAGGAGATTGGGCGCTTCCTCCGGACCTTCTGTCACAGCCACCAGAACTCCTGGAGCCAGATCCTAGGCTGGGCTGAGTACGCCCAGAACTCTCTACAACAACCAGCCACTGGACTTATCCCATTCCAGTGCGTACTCGGATACCAGCTGCCACTGTTCCCATGGTCCGGGGAATCCTCGGACATGCTGTCTCTCGATCACTAGTTCCGGGAGAGCGAGAGAGTCTGGGATGAATGTCATCATCACCTTCAGAGGGCAGTGCAACGACAAAGGATCCAGGCGGATGCTCGACGGGCCAACACTCCCAAATACCAATCAGTTCAGTTGGTCTGGCTTTCCACGCGGGACATCCGGATGCACTTGTCCTGCAAGAAGTTAAGTCCCAGATACATTGGCCCCTTTCCCATAGTCCGTCAAATTAATCCTGTCACTTACCTTCTCAAGTTACCAGTCACTTAACGTATTCAGCCAACATTCCATGTGTCATTCCTCAAGCCATTTCACTCACCTCAGTCTACTTCTTCCACAGAGCCTGGCCAGACAGTGGAACCCTCCTCCTTTGGATTTGGAGGACGGCACCATACAGTGGGGCAAAAAAGTATTTAGTCAGCCACCAATTGTGCAAGTTCTCCCACTTAAAAAGATGAGAGAGGCCTGTAATTTTCATCATAGGTATACCTCAACTATGAGAGACAAAATGAGAAAAAAAAAAAATCCAGAAAATCACATTGTAGGATTTTTAAAGAATTAATTGGTAAATTCCTCGGTAAAATAAGTATTTGGTCACCTACAAACAAGCAAGATTTCTGGCTCTCACAGACCTGTAACTTCTTCTTTAAGAGGCTCCTCTGTCCTCCAATCGTTACCTGTATTAATGGCATCTGTTTGAACTGTTTGATCAGTATAAAAGACACCTGTCCACAACCTCAAACAGTCCAACTCCAAACTCCACCATGGCCAAGACCAAAGAGCTGTCAAAGGACACCAGAAACAAAATTGTAGACCTGCACCAGGCTGGGAAGACTGAATCTGCAATAGGTAAGCAGCTTGGTGTGAAGAAATCAACTGTGGGAGCAATTATTAGAAAATGGAAGACATACAAGACCACTGATAATCTCCCTCGATCTGGGGCTCCACGCAAAATCTCACCCCGTGGGGTCAAAATGATCACAAGAACTGTGAGCAAAAATCCCAGAACCACACGGGGGGACCTAGTGAATGACCTGCAGAGAGTTGGGACCAAAGTAACAAAGGCTACCATCAGTAACACACTGCGCCGCCAGGGACTCAAATCCTGCAGTGCCAGACGTGTCCCCCTGCTTAAGCCAGTACATGTCCGGGCCCGACTGAAGTTTGCTAGAGAGCATTTGGATGATCCAGAAGAGGATTGGGAGAATGATGAAACCAAAATAGAACTTTTTGGTAAAAACTCAACTTGTCGTGTTTGGAGGAGAAAGAATGCTGAGTTGCATCCAAAGAACACCATACCTACTGTGAAGCATGGGGGTGGAAACATCATGCTTTGGGGCTGTTTTTCTGCAAAGGCACCAGGACAACTGATCCGTGTAAACGAAAGAATGAATGGGGCCATGTATCGTGAGATTTCGAGTGAAAACCTCCTTCCATCAGCAAGGGCATTGAAGATGAAACGTGGCTGGGTCTTTCAGCATGACAATGATCCCAAACACACCGCCCGGGCAACGAAGGAGTGGCTTCGTAAGAAGCATTTCAAGGTCCTGGAGTGGCCTAGCCAGTCTCCAGATCTCAACCCCATCGAAAATCTTTGGAGGGAGTTGAAAGTCCGTGTTGCCCAGCGACAGCCCCAAAACATTACTGCTCTAGAGGCCAAAATACCAGCAACAGTGTGTGAAAACCTTGTGAAGACTTACAGAAAACGTTTGACCTCTGTCATTGCCAACAAAGGGTATATAACAAAGTATTGAGATGAAATTTTGTTATTGACCAAATACTTATTTTCCACCATAATTTGCAAATAAATTCTTTAAAAATCCTACAATGTGATTTTCTGGATTTTTTTTTTCTCATTTTGTCTCTTATAGTTGAGGTATACCTATGATGAAAATTACAGGCCTCTCTCATCTTTTTAAGTGGGAGAACCAGCACAATTGGTGGCTGACTAAATACTTTTTTGCCCCACTGTATACTCGGTTCGGGAGATTCTGGACTCCCATCGCCGTGGTGGCCGACTGGAATACTTAGTAGACTGGGAGGGCTACGGACCTGAGGAATGGTCCTGGATTCCACGAGAGAACATCCTTGATCCAGCTCTCCTCACTGAATTCCACGAATCCCATCCTGACTGACCAGCGCCCCGAGGAAGAGGTCGGCCACCACGATGGTGGGGTCTGCAGTCCTCAGAAGTGGGCTGAGAGGTAGGGGGTACTGTCATGGATGAGCCAGGTTCTCTCACCTCCCAATCACAACATGCACCTTCCCCAGAATACTAACTGGACACACCTGCTCTTCATCACTAATCACCTCCCTATTTAAACACACACCTCACCTCCACTCATCGTCTGATCTCACACTGAGCAACGGACTCATACCTGTTCTCCCTTGTGATATTCTTCAACTCCCGGATTATTCGTCTCCTTCCTTCCCGGATTCTTCTCCTGCTCCTCACAGCGTCCACAGTCTCCCAACCTGCAAAGTAATGGACAGTATTATTACCATCTCCCATATCCTTCTATTTCTACTATGCATTGCTGCATTACTCACCGGTTTGTTCGTTCACTCCCTGCTGTAAATAAACGGTTCAAACTTACCATCACCATTCATTCTGTTACAGATATATGCCTGTATAGGAAGCCAATGCAAGTTCTAAAGTACCGGAGAAATATGCTACAGGCAGTTGTATATGTCAGTACCTGAGCGGCTGAATTCTTAATATATTGCAATTTATCAGGGAGACCAAAATAAAATGCACTGCAATAATCAAGCCTTGACATAATAAAGGCATACATAAGCCTTTTTGCATCAGGCAATAATAGAGAAGGTCGAAGTCTGGGGCCATTTCTTAGATGGAAAAACAGTTTTCGAGATGCCAAGATTGTGCACTTGAGAGGACAGTAACTAAATCACAATCGGTAATCAAATTATAACTATTGAAAGCCGTTGGCATACCGACAAAAAAAAATGTTCTGTTATTGACTCATTAAGCTTGAGAAAATTGTCATGAATCCACGCTTTTATTTCATCCAAACCCTAGACCGAATTTACTAATGATCCCACCAAGAGGCAACATATAGTATATGTTAAACAAAATGGGCCCAAGCACAGACCCCTGCGGGACACCCTGCTGACTAAACGGGATATTCCCTGAATCATATATCAACAGGAGAAAACAAATCAATTTTTCAAGATAACATTTATTTATCAAAACATTGTAATATAAACAGATTGGACTGTGTTTCCTTTTAGCAATCAAACTGACCCCTGTACACTTCTGACTCCTTACCCAACCTGTAAACCTACCCATACCACCAAACTTGTCCCTAACTTTACCCGTATCACACATCAATAGCAGCAAAAGTGTTGTGCATTAACAAAAGATTTTAATCACTAGCTATATAACATCTGTTAAAATCATTTGTAGATTTTCAAGAAGTGCATGATCATATGAATTGAAAGTTTGGTGACATTTGTAAGCATTTTAATTTGCATGAAATAACGATTTGTTAATGTTTAATAAGTTTATTAGTAAACATTATCAAGCTCATTATCTCATGTTTCTAGCTATTTGAATATATATTAAAACTAATGATCTGTTGAGCATTATATAATGTTTGTTAATGACTAATTAATGAAATTTATTATAAATTGTTACCTTGTTTTGATATAATGATTATGTATGTGATGTTGTCAGTATCATATCGTGATTTTAGCAATAAGCACATTGCCTTTCAATGACCTGTACATTTCTCATATAAAACATGAGATGAAACATATTCACGTAACATATGAATTTAACATTAAAAATAAAAGAGAGTGCCTTATACGATGATGGCATATTTTAAGTACAAACAAACTTGTCATTCATGAGGCTCCATGATCTCATTCAGGATGCTGCCTGTTTAGGCAGTAGACAGCGAGGCAGCTCACTATGTTTTTGAAAAGAGTCTTCATGTGTTTTGAAGCCTTCCCTTTGCGGCCTTTAAATAAAAACCTGCCCAGGAATAAGACAACTCAACAGACCATGTTTTTTTCTTCATTTGTCAGGGTTCTAGGTTTTGCCAGGTTTATTGACGTCAAGTTTAACCTTCCGCGAAACCCTTAGATACAAGATGTTTCTGAGAAACCATTCTATAAATACCAGCTTTGGTACCTGTCATTTAGCAGACATATAATTCAGAGCAGTTGGCAGTGTGCTGATTGCACAGTTCTGCTGTATTTGGTAGACATGTCTTTGGCCATATCCACAGCAGTGATTGGACATCTCAGAAACCCTTATGCTGGTTCTTTGTGTAACTAGCTAAGATCTATAACTATTATCCATTTACCACTCAGATTCGGCCACTTCATGAAGGGACAATTTACTCTCTACAGCTGCTCTTTGTAAACATCACTTGCTCCTATTGGTTAAACCTATTTTAACTAAAGCATATGCTTTCTTGGGACTTCAGAAGACCAATTCAAATCGCTCAGTATTTATTTGTGGATGCAATTACCTATACTTAACCATACAGATTGTGAGCAAAGGAAACAGTGTATTTGTGTATTCTTCCAGCGTGTGGATTCATGAATTGATGTGTGGACCTGTTGCATGTATCTTTGGATTCCTGTGTACAGTTGTGGATGTGCTCAGTACAACGGAACAACTGTGAATGCAAGCTTTCCAGATACACTTCATTATCAAACTGGGACAAACATTTTTTTTTTTCACAGTGTATACATACATCAGTACAACAGTAGTTGTAGTTTTAATGTTAGTTTTTACTTTTGCAGTAAAGTTGAACTGTTTAGGTAAGAATGTGTTTAGATGCTGTGTTAAGTGTTTTGAGAGCAATTACATTTTTAGAAATGTGTCAAATCGGTTGAGAAAAACAGTAAAACCAATGACAGCTGAAATGAATTATGATTATTTCATTACACCTGTCAAGGGCTGGGATATATTAGCAGCAATTGAACAGTTAGTTCTTGAATTTCACACGCCTTGAATTTTATGCGCTTTGAATTTATTTTAAACATGCACCACTAAAAAAAAAAAAAAAAAAAAAAAATTCTAGAACTGGGTTTCTAGCACATCTGAAGGTAAGGTAGCCATTTCAGAAATGTGCATTTCAGAGTTTCAGAGTCGAGGTCATTCTCAGGAGACAGCTACATTTGTACTCTGTCTCTCTGAAAGCTGTTTGTTTTTCAATGGAATATCAGCTGATTTGCATGTCACTATTCATTGCCTTTCCATTAAGTCTAATACATAGCAGGAAACAAAACAATGTTTTGGCCAACAAATATTGTAATCTCAATTTATTTGGCCAAAACTGAGAAGAAAAATACACTTGTTCTAAGAACACTTGAGTACCCAGAAAAGCGCTATATTATTATTATTTTGTATGAATGTATGGCAGTGTGGTTTTATGGTTCAATTGGGTTTATTTATTTATTTATTTTTTTTTTTGAAGCCTAAGCACTAAGAACAGAAAGTATTACAATGACTATAAAAAAAGATTTTTGAAGCCAGCATACAAAACCCCTGCTAGAGAAAACACATATTTGTGTAACTGGACTTTCGACTCAAAAATGTCAAACAAGCTCTGTGACAACTGTGACAACCTCTCTGTGTGAAAATTAGCTATCATTTCCTCTATATGTAAAATGTATGATACATCAAAAGGTTAATTGGGACTGATGCATAGACCAGCACTGCATGGCACTCAGTTGTGGCATAACTTTGGACTATGCTTAATGCATCTCATGTGAGATAGAATAGCAGCTCCTGGGAAATTGCTCGTCATTATGGGAACATGGTAATGGCCCATTGCCAGTAATCAAAGGCACTTAGTGTCCGAACACGTCTGATTGATCAAAGACCGCATCAAGACTGTGAATGCAAATGCAAACATTATGTACTTAACTACATGCTTTAAAAATACATTTAGAATGATCAATAATATTTCACTGACATATAGTCACACGGTCAACAAAAGCTGCTAACTGTTGATCTGTTTCTAATGACTAAGTATAGAAACGTCTTTGGTGGTCCTTTTCAGTTGAAGAACTTGAAGATTGTGCTTTGTTGCAAATTCTCATAGACTTTATATTAGCAGGATTAAGTTTCCTCATGAATGAATCCAACTGATACATGTTGAGAGGAAATGAAGCACAGTATGAAGTGCTTCGTAGTACTCATGCTGCTATATTCATAATGAATTGGCCACTACATGATAAATTGAGATTAAAATAGGATCCAGTGACGTGCATTCTGTCATTGGCTGGTATGATCGCACACGAGCCAATCAGAGCAGAGCGTGCTGACAAACGGCAGCTAAAATAATGTGCAGATGGTTTAACTGTAGCACTGTTTTCACAGCTTGCAACAAAACACAGATGATTCAGAGATATTCAGACATTATCAAAGCTGCTGTTTGTTTTCAGCGGTTACCTTTTTACTAGCAGCCCAAATGACCTTGACTCCACACAGTATGGTTCAGTCAGACCAGTCTGTTCTGTCCGCAGAACCTCTGAAAGTGCATACATGTTCTTCTCACAGCGCTTGGTGCTCACCCATTAAGCCTGGATATGTTTATGTGTCTTTTCTGCGCCCCTTTTGCACAAAACTGTGTCACCCAGGAAGTGACATCATTTGGATTCTTTCAACAGCATGGTGAGGAAATATTTCAAGCATTTATCAAGCATTTCATACTGAAGCATTAACAACATTAATCAAGATCCAACACTCAGGGATTATTTAAATGATCATATAAACAATCTTATTCAGTTTATATTTTTAAAAAGTATAGTAGTTAAGTTTGGAACACCATATAAAGTTTTGTTGATGGTGATATTTCTGAAACTGGGATTCATTGGCTGTGTGATGTGCTGTTGCTAGCTGTATTGGATTTACTCAATTTCATTCTACACAAGTGGCATTTGCATTTTAATTTATTAGTAGAAACCCCATTTCCAATATACAATTCCAATTACATTCAGCCAAGGAATTATATTTGGATTTTACAGCAAATTCGAGATCAATCAGCAGCCCAGTTACTATCGAACCTGTTTCCATTTCTTGTGGATTTTTATTTCAGTGGAACTTTGTTTGTTTTATGCTAATTAATGCTTCTTTTAATCAAAACAGCACAATAGCACAGACTAAACTGCATTTATATGCGATTTCAGCTGTAAAAATGGCAAAACTATGTTTTGTACCCTATTCATGCAAAGTGCCAGAGAGTGACAAATGTGCTATTCTTCCCTCCTGTCTCCGTCTGGAGGCGGCCGCTCTGTCTGTCATTCATGAATTGCAGAATTTGGGGAAAAACAGAGAATGAAGGGAGTGAAAGGAGCACAATATTCATCACAGAACTTTTCACTGAGGATTCTATTTGCAAGAATAAGCAAATTACATTTGGCTATTTTAGTAGCTATCTTGTTCCAGCAATGTTCAGAATTCTTCCCTCATCTTGAGAATTAATTTAGATCCCTGTCAAATAAATGCACACTTTTGAACACAAGAGACATCTGAATTTTATATTAATGCATCAAGTGACATTGTTGCTTGGCAACCATAAACCATAATCAGCCCCTGTGGAGGCTGTGCATTAAAGTGGTTTTTACCACAGGTGGAACGCACTTGTATTAAACTATTCCTAATTATAAGGTGGTAGAGAAGTTATTTTTATATACACTAAAAGCAAAAATACAAATTCTGTCATTGCTTACTCACCCTCATGTTTGTACTCCTCCAGTGCACCATATGCAGGGTCAAATTTGGCTCATTCAAGCACGCTCTGCTAGTTTGGACATCAAACATCATTCATTTTTTCATGTTGGTGACGACTGATGTCAAACCACACAAACATGCTCTGATGTGCCATATTCAAATATATATGCAAGTGCAAATGAGATTTGAGATTTCCTCATGTAAAGCTTTCATTTGACTACAGAAGTTTGGAAATATACTGTCATTTGGGCTAATTTAAGAGGCTTTTTTTCCCTCTTAATATGGAAAACATCTGTTGTGTTACTCCGAGAAAGACAATCACATGGAAGAATTTTCATGTTTGTATAAACTATTCCTTCATTCCAACCCATCCTTCTCTATCAGACTCTCTCGCTCTCAACAACACAAGCAATGGTGACACCTGCTGGGTACATTGTGTCTCTGCCTTACCAGGCAAAATATTATTAATGCTGTTGCTGTATATTCTCTGTTATATATATATATATATATATATATATATATATATACATATATACACACACACACACACACACACACACACAGTATATACATACATACACATTCACTTTCTGTTTTTTTGAGTTACATGAAATGTTATGAGTGTTTAATTTTTTTTTAAACAGGTGATGCAAAATACATGTTTGGGAAATATTATATTAATTACACTAATAATTATATATTAATATTATTTGAATTAATCTAATTTATAATGAATCTGATGACAAATGGAATTTGCTTCTCTGGGAGAGCGGGGGAATTTTCATGATAATTTTCTGTTACAAATTACTGTAGAAATCGAATCTTATCCCTAAACTATGTAAATTAGTCTTTTATTATTATTATTATTATTATTATTAAATAATACAGCAAAATAGGAACATAGTCAAAATGGCAAACATATAGGAAACATCCTTTCAAAACAAATTGGGAAATTAAATATAGAAGAAAAACATAAACAGCAAACAGCTCTAAAATGTTATGTGTGTGTGTATGTGTGTATACACCCTCTTGCCATATTTTGGAGACAAAATTGTATGCAAAGTGATCTAAATATGACAGAACCCTTTTGGGGACATCATCATTTGCAGAAATGGTAGAAAATTGAATTGCACACCTTAAGAAAAAAAAAAAAAAAAACTGAAGAAAAATTATAATGTCCTGGCAGAAAATCACCATTACATTTCCCATTAGGTCTTAATGCAATTTCCTTCAATCCTAAAACACAAGACAATTTGTAATTCAAAACATAGGTGAAACACCTAGGGTTGTTTGTTTTGTTTGGTTTTGTTCTGTTTTTGTATTGCAGAAAATGCAGAGTTAATGTTAGGTTAAACATTTTAGCCTATAGTATTTATAAGTAGCTGCGTATAAAAACAGCAGAGGTCTATAATTAATGTCTGTATTTAGGTGAGTACACAGTTGTGCTGTCTCTTTGGGTTATTGTGAAGTACATCTGAAAATACCCGTATTTTTAAACATGTTAGAGAACATGCTCCAGTTAGCTCCTGCTGGTTGATGTTGTAACTGCATCTTCCAAGAACAAAGAGTATCTTTCTCTGCTGATGGCGATTCAAAAGTAGCTGTGCATTCTGATGAAACCAAATGTTGTCGTTTCGAGCCTGCTGTGTGTAATGTTACAGCTCTCTTTCTCCAGGCTTTAAGAGCTCCCTGGTTACTACTCACCACACGTTACTGTACAGAACTCCCTGGGACTCACACTTAATTGCTTGTAAAACCAATTCAGTGCCACAGCGTGTGAAATAATGCTGCATGAAAGGTTTCTACAGAAATTCACTTCATGAATGGTGCCTTTTGTCCTGTCTTTTTTAGCTCAACAGCGTCTTTCTCAGTTCACTGCATGTGGAAGATCCTGCAAAACATCTGCAAAATAAACAACCAGAGGATTTGGGGGCTTCATGGGGACATAATAACGCTGGCCATGACCACATCAGTACATCTAAAGCACAACGTGTGTCTGTGTTTGTCCCTGCAGCATCACACGCTCAGCTCCTCCCTCGCTTCACCTCCGTCCCACTTTTCTCCTCGCTGTTTTCTGCAGATATTTGGGAGTCACATTGGCTGGCATGTGAGCAGAAGCTGAGGTTACATAATGTAATCCCCACAGGCTCCACACAATGTCCTCCTGTCTTACCCTCTCTCTCTCCTCATGGCTCTACTATCAGACTCTCTTCACAACTCCTCCTGAGACAGAGGCTTCAGCACGTGATTGGATACGATGCACAACAAAAGTTATACATAGAAATTAGGAGATATTTTGTAAGTAAATTGGTGTGTGCATTCTTGAAACCAAGTACAGGTCTGATACTGAATATGTAGAAACAAATAAAACTTCTTTATGCAAAGGTTAAACAGTATATATGTTTGTGTTTCATATATTATGTATAACTAGAATATGAGGCATCAAGTGGGACAAATAAGATTTGCGACTGATTGCCCTTGAAATATCAGGACGTCTGATTTGCCTGCCATCATTAAGCTTCAACATCACGCTGATCTCTAATGAAAGGCTCTCAGATGTGTATTTAGTCATTTAACAGATGCTTTTATCCAAAGCGACTTACAAGTGAGGAACATCTGAAGCAGTGAACCAGCAATGCTCACAGTACAGCATTAGAGATACTAAACGCACAACACAAAAATGGTGCAACAACCATTACACCACACACACACACACATATGTGCATATATATATGTGTGTGTGTGTATGTATATATATATATATATATATATATATATATATATATACAATGCCCTCCACTAATATTGGCACCCTTGGTAAATATGAGCAAAGATGGCTGTGAAAATAAATCTGCATTGCTTATCCTTTTGATCTTTCATTAAAAAAATTCACAAAAATTCCAACCTTTCACTGAAGTAAAGCAATTGGAGCTTGAAACTAGGAGCATGAAATTGTCCAGCCATGACTTTCTGTTCCACAGGATTATAAATATGAGGAACACAAAGGCCAATTCCCTTAATCAGCCATCACAAGGAGTAAAACCTAAGAATAGTTCTGATGTGCAGAACAAGATTGTTTAGCTTCACATATAGAAAGTGGCTTTAAGAAAAGAGTTAAAGCATTGAAAATCCCATTTCCACCATCAGGACAATAATTAAGAGGTTCCAATCAACTAAAGATGTTTCAAATCTGCCCGGAAGAGGACGTGTGTCTATATCGTCCTAAAGCACACTGAGGAGGAGAGTTTGAGTGGACAAAGACTCTCCAAGAACCACAGCTGGAGAATTGTGGAGATTAGTTGAGCCTTGAGGTCAGAAAGCCTAAAATAAATATATCAAACAGCCCCTACGTCACCACAAGTTGTTCAGGAGGGTTTCAAGAAAAATTGTCCTCGCTCATCCAGAAACAAACTCCAGCATATTCAGTTATCAGACACGACTGGACCTTCAAATGGCACTGGCTTCTATGGTCAGATGAAACTAAAAAAAGAGCTTTCTGGCAGCAAACCCACCAGATGAGTTTAGTACAAACAGGGATAAAAAGTAGCCCATGCCCACGGTTAAATACACTGCTGGAGCTTTAATGTTGTGGGCCTGTTTTTCTTCCGGAGGTCCTGGACCTCTTGTTCAGATGCATAGAATCTTAGATTCTATCAAATACCAACAGATAAAAAATCTAAACCTGACTGCCTCTGTTAGAAATCTTATAATGGGCCGTGGTTAGATCTTCCATCAGCACAATAATCCAAAACAAACATCAAAATCAACACAAAAATGGGTCACTGAGCACAAAATGAATCTTCTGCCATGGCTGTCCCAGTTCTCTGACCTGAACCCTATAGAATAAATGGGTATATACTGTATATGGGGTGAACTGAAGAGAAGAAGCACCAACATGGAGCTGTGAATCTGAAGGATCTGGAGAGATTCTGCATGAAGGAATGATCTCTGATCTCGTCAGGTGTTCTCTAACCTCTTCAGGCAGTATAGGAAAAAAAATTAAGAGCTGTTATCTTGGGAAAAGGACATTGCAATAATTGGGTGCCAATAATTGTGGCCAACATGAACTAGAGAAAGCATTTATTTCACAATGAGATTTCCCCCCAACCCCCCAACCGCCTTTGCTCATATTTACCAAGGGTGCCAATATTAGTGGAGGGCACTGTGTATATATATGTATATATTAAAATCATATGTGATGTGTCACACAGTATCATGACTCCTACTGTTACTGTTTTCACTGTACATTTTTGGTAATTCACAGGTTTTACTTGTAAAACCTTAACATTTGTAAAGCTTCTCAATGTATTTTACAGTAAAATTCTATATATAATAAATAAATAATAAATAAAATGATATATAATGTGATGTTAAACCATTTACAGTTTTTCACTGTATATGGTAAAGCAACTTAGTTAACCACTTAACAGGTTTTAACTGTAGCATTTTTTTTCTGTAAAAACAAAAAATTATAACAATTATATTTTTGCAGTGATATCATTTTCACATACAATATATTTACAATATATTTATATTCAGGATAGTTGTAGCATCACACACACACACACACACACACACACACACACACACACACACACACACACACAACACTTTATTTTAAGGTGTCCTTGTTACAGTGTAATTATACATTAAGTACTGAGTAATATTAATTAACTATGGCCCGCTTTCACAGACAGGGCTTAGACTAAGCCAGGATTAAGCCATAGTTCAATTAGGACGTTTAAGTAATTTTTATAAACGTGCTTAGGAAAAAAAAAAAAAAATAATAAAAAAAAAAAAAAACATTACTGGGGTGCATCTTGAGACAAAACAAAGGCACTGATATAATTTAAGATCAGTCAGTGCAAGTTTCTTTTAGTTGAAACAGCTCAGACTTACATTTTAGTCTAGGACTAGGTTTAAGCCTTGTCTGTGAACCCAGGGGTACATGTACTTACTATATGGTTAGGGTTAGGATTAGAGTTTGGCTTAGGGTTGCTTGCATGTAATTATGCATAATTTATTGTTATTATAATAGTAAGTACATGTAACGTGTAACAAGGACACCTTAAAATAAAGTGTTACCAAACATTACATTATAATAATGAATTAATATAAATAATAATATAATACAGATAATTTAAAAGCTGCGGGGTGTTATAAGTAATAATAGTGTATAGATCCATTAATTTTTACTGTAGTGATGCATTCTGTTCTGCTGTATATTATTTGCAAATGCGACACATAAACATACACACACACATATACATCCGTGTATAATCATAATAATTTTCTCTGTGTGTGAGAAAGAGAGAGAGAAGGAGCGAGAGCTGCTTCATCAGGCCAGTATTGATTCTTCTGTAGAAATCTATTTACATGTAATGAACAGCGAGACACTTTCACCCAGGGACGCATCGCAAATGAAGAAATAGATTTGAGAGCCCGATGATATGAATGTGAAAAATCAACTGGAAAGTACACCTTGCCAAAAACCTTTTCTTCGCCTCTGATGAAAATAGGCCTGACAATCTATATTTGTTGGCTGAGGGAGAAAATGTATCCCCAAAGTCATTCAGACACATGAGAAAATGAGTTTTGAAAAATTAATAGTCAATCCCCTCCAGAATGTGTGATTGCTTTCCCTCCACTGTGATTATATTCTGCCATGTTGAGAAGTCAGTGTAAAAGCAGAGAACCAACACACTCATATTGCAGCATTATTGAACTTTAATAGATTACATTAATGCATTGTGCTGAGAGAAATCAGATTTAATTGTGTATTTGATGTTCCTCTCTGAATCAATCAATCTTCCAAACGTAAGCAGAGAATGTGGAGGGTTGATTACATTTACTTGACCTTCATCTTTAACGTACAGGGGCTCTGGAGGTGTTCAGAGTGGGTTTAGGACATAGTTTTATGGACGTTGCTGGGGTGTTTTTTCATAATTTTGTATGTTAAATTCTATAAAACATAATGGGCATAATTTTCAGTAAGAATCTCCATGCCATGTGCTATTTGAAATGATCTGCAGTCTGTCAAACATCTAGTAATAACTCAAGATGTACTCATTCAGTTTTTCTGACTGCACATCATTTCACTTCATTTCCCATGTCTGTGCAATGTACAGAAATTACAATTCAATAACTGCAAGGCAGATTTAAGAGCAACATGGAGCTGTCATGAATTTTAACGAGCAAAGATTTTTCTACATGAATTTCAACTGACTGAAAACACAACACACGATTAGCAAATAATCATATCTCACTAATGTGACAATGTAGTAATAGTGAAAATGAGCAAATGACTGAAATGAACTGACCTAACTAGTGGGTTTTAATGATGGCTAAACTGGCTCCATTTTTGTTTGGCAGAGATTCTGTGTCCTGTTCTTGAGATGTTAGTTGACCTTCTGCGTGATAAACAGGGCTAATTATGTTTGGAGTGGTCTTTACCGTTTGTGGCCATGCAGCGTTATAATAATGAGACAGCAGAGTGACTCAAACCCCCCTGAGCCAATCAGACTCTACAGCACGCTTGATGCACTCAGGGCGAACAGAGGAAACATGCGTGACTGTTTCGTGGTCTACTGAAGGAAGAATGTGAGCATTTGCACTGCAAGATTGAGTGCTGGAGCATTTAATGCTGTATTTTCGCTTGTGAGATTCGACTGTCTGTGTGGTCATGATGCTGAGACATGAGGTCATTAGCTTTAGCACATTCCACTTCCATTCATGCCTGTCTGTTTGACTCTGTCTCAGGACGGCTCAGAGCTTTTCTGAGGAATCTAAAATTATCACCAGCATCCCAAAACCCCTCCACTGGCTGTCATAATAGATACGAGTGTTCACTTTGCATTGATGACATTTGTACTGCTGTAAATGCACACACACACACACACACACACACACACACACATAGAGATATTTCTTGTGTCACTCAGGTTGAATCTCACAAAATCTGTCTGAAAATGTCTGAGTCATATTTTACTCCAAAAGCACAGAGGAAAAACAATAAACTAAAGCACATTGTAGAAAAACTCTGAGTTTTGCATTAAGGCATTTTCATAACAAACACATTCATCCCAAATTATCATCACTGTAATGCAAATAAATAAATAAATAAATAAATAAATAAATAAATAAATAAATAAATAAATAAATAAATAAATATTCTTATTGTTGTGTTGTATAAATAAAATATTTGTGCATTATGGAAGTATTTTTGTATTTTATTTAAAATATATTGATTAAGATACAAAATAAAATTATACTAATTATACAAACTGAGACAGAGTAAATCCAGAAGAACTGTGGCAATGTCTCCAAGATGTTTCAAGAGACAAAGCTCCCTGAAAAACTATGGGTGCCTAAAACTTTTAGCAGTACGGGTAGGTTTCTTGAAGCATCTTGGAGACATTGTTCTCCACAGTTCTTCTGGATTGAGTCTGTCTCAGTTTGTTCTGTGTCTTCATGTCATTCCAGACAGACTGATGATGATCAGATCAGATCTCAAAAATCTCACTGGATTATTACAATTAATGACAAAACGAATGTTCGGAAATATAAACTGATATTTCCTACTGACACACTACAGCAAAAGATAGAAATAACTGACCATTTTTTTAGCTGCTGCAAATACTAGTGTTCTAATAATATTGGCCACCACTGTATATATATAAATCTGATTATTTTAAATATATAATTAAGAAAGTTCACTTCTGGGGTTAAAAAAAAAAAAAAAAAAAAAAAAGTTGTGGCAAAAATAAAGCCAGTGACTTGACTTTACTTGCTTGGTTTGTTTGCACTGGGACTTGACTTGAGACTTCCTTGAGACTCCTCTGGTTATTATTATTATTATTTCTGATTTTTTTCTGACTTTGAGGCTTTACAAAAGTACATTTTCCAATGACCGATGTGTTTGAAACGGGCGTGCACGCACACTCACTCACTCACTCACTCACTCACTCTCTGTGGCTGATACATGTGCGCAATCTGACAGATGCACGACCCCCCAGTCACTCTCAGAACCCCCACAACACGCACTACATCACAACATCATCATTTCTCCCAGTCAAACACACAGCGGCCCAGTCCGCAAACACACGCTCTTTCTGCAGACAGTGATGCTGACAGCTCAGCGTTATCAGTGCAGTTGCGCGCAGTGTCCATCACGCGGCAGTGTTCAGCCGCGCGGCTCAAAGCCACGCAAATCCACATGCAGCCCCATCCGCGCTCTGTCTGCTCTTTATCGCGCTCTGCACCTTGGAGGGGGTAGAGTGAGCGCGCTCCCGCTGAAAGAATGGACTAAATCCCTCCTTTGATTTCGCTTTTTTGGGGAAAAAACCCAGCAGCCAGACAAGCAAGGACGAGCAGGAAAGTAATAGGGCCCGAAAACCTTAGAAGCATAACTGAGGTTGATTTTTAATGCATTTGCAAAACAAACAAACAAACAAAAAAAAAAAAAACAAAAAAAAACATTTTTAATGCATTTGATTAAAAACAAACCAGTCCAATAAACAAACAAACAAACAAACTAGACAAAGAAAGGGAAATCAAAAAACTGTCATTATTTTCTCTATCATACAGTCAATGTAATTATTGATTTATTTAACTGGTCTTAGATGGTATCCCAGCCTAGCCAAGCTGGTGTTTCCTGGTTTAGCTGGGAGACCGGATGGCCTAGCTGAAATGTGCCTAAAACCTTCTACAACCAACCAACAGGCAAAATGTATTATTAATTTTATTAAATCTGCATAAAACCAATCTATTCATCCTTCTTTGCTACATTCCAAGTCTTATCATGCCATTCTGTGACATAAATCTCTATTAACATTAGTTAATAAAAATACAATTGTTCATTGTTAATCCATTCAATAATAAAAACAGACACAGATTGGCTAAAATTTTTTCTTAATTCCGCAGTAGATCTCAAATCTCAGTTCTGTGATTCTGATCGCAATATTTATATATAAATAATATTTTGGCATCAATGACATCAGATCTGGTGCTGCGGATCTTCAGCATGGTGAAATATGTGGAAGCGCAAATGAGATTAGAGGGGAAGATTTTACATAACTTCTGTTCCTCACATAAAGCATCATATGATTTCAGAAGACATATAGTCACGAAAAAAAAAAAGAAGTCCTTGTGCTTCAGTGAAGAAGAAAGTCTCGTGTGCGTTCACTCATTTTCTGCGTGAATTATTTTGAATGATTCCTACTATGAACTTCTAAAGGCAGTAATTACAAAGTGCTTGGCATATTTCTTTGGAGCCTTATTAATGTGTCACACATGACCATGCATATGTCTCAATCTGCTAGCTTATCATCAGGAGTTAAACATGTCCTAATGAGTCCATTTCACAGTCAAGCTGTGAGTAAATTTTTTCCCATCAGTTTGATGCCAATGGCCCCTGTTTGGCCCAGTTCTCCATGATTTATGTTGACAAGTCAGATGTAAGGGTTGAAAAGACATCCATCTTCCCTGGAGAGTCCAGGAACAGCAGCACAAAGAGAGAGGTATGGCTCCACAGCCGAGGAAACACGCTCTCATTTCCATCCCAGCCTCAAAGAGTAAAAGATCTCATTCATAGCGACAAGATTCATCTTTGTTCCAGAGATTAAACTCTATTTGATGGATGCACTTTCTTTACCCATGTGAACGTGGAAGGAGTCGCAAAACAAGTCCTGTCCTGGCGGTTTTGATCATGCATTCTAGAAATGCATCTGGCATGTGTAATTACATTTGAACTGTTAAAAATGGAGCACTTTATTTTCAAGAGCCGTAGTTACACACGTTACATGTAGTTACTGTAATAACGACAGCAAATCACTAAAACACTAAATCAAATCCTAACCCTATGGTATGTACGTTAATTAATAAACAATAATACAAAAACAAAAATATTATTATCAAATAACAATTATACAAAAGTCAAAATTTTATTTACCAGTGCAAAATACATTCATGTTTTTGATAATTTTGTTTTAGTTAGTTTCATGCACATTACTGTAAAAAATATAAAAGGACAGGGAAATAATGAGAGATTTTATGAACATGGGATTAATAACCCATACAGAAATGTAATAAATGACATATATACTGTAACAGGAGCGAAATTGCCATATATGTTATCTCTAAGGTGATATTAAATTTTCACATGCGTATATTCTCTGGGTAGATACAAGTTTATTACATATATAAAATCCACATAGTAAAATTTGTATACATGTATGTTAATAATATCTGTTTGATGATTTTTATATTGTATTATATTTAGCAACCACTTATGTCAACTGTTACTACCCTTTTAAGATGGTCTAGGGGAAAGAGGAGTTACATTGAGATTGTGGCAAATTCAATAGGGTCTGGCTGCAGACTTGCACTTGCATTTTCAGACTTGCATTCTCAGACACCTGTACTTCCGCAAGTGACGTCACTTGCAGTCTTTTTTATTTTTTGTATTTATTAATCACTTTTTAAATTGAATCTCTCAACATTGTACACAAGTAGCCAGGTGGTGAAGACAAGAAAAAAGAAACTAAATTACAATGTCATTTGCAATCGCCGCTTGCACTTTTTCCTGTCTGTGACGTCACTTGCAATCCACACAAACTGTGCGTGTTGTCAATGGAGATGAGACGCTGTGGTGGTTAAATGATTAAAACTCATTTAATATCATAACATACAGGGTCCTGCAAGCCATCTGTAAGATAAAAAGACAAGACCCGCAAATCCGCGGCCACAGAACAGCCGAATATGAACGCAATGTGCCGAGTCTCTCGTTAAGCGCTTTTAAACCTCCAGTAGAAAACCATAAACACTTAATATCGCTGATAGTGCTATTAAAAGATCACATTCAATATATAGTTTATTATTTTAATGTACTACAAGGCAAGCATATGCCCATGAACACAACGAGCAAACTTTTACTTTTCCTCCCATACAGCAAAACGCTTAATGTGGCATAATAACAGACTAAGATGATAAAGACCAAATTCAGTAGGCTATTTGTTATTGTTGATGCAAACTATATAGACCATATGAACGCGCATTAAGAAATGCATTAAGTGGTATTAAAAGGACCAACTCCTTGCAGGCAAGCAGACGAGCCCAGAATGCAATGCGTTGCACATTAAACGTTTTCCTCCCATAGAAAATCATTATAAATAATACACATAATGTAGCTTAATGGACAAAGACAATGATACAAAAGGGCTGTAGACATTTTATTCTAAATGGGAAACCGCGAAACTTTGCGTGTTGCGTTTATTTTGGGCTCACCTGCTTATCTGTAGGCTACATATTATGTTTTAATAATGAAGAGGAGCATATTGAATTTGGTCTTTAGTCCGTTATGCCACGTTTTGTGGTATGGGAGGAAAACACTATATACATATTACATTATATTAATAAACTGTATATTGAATTTGATCTTTTAATAGCACTATCTTAACACATTAAGCCATATTAAGTGTTTATGATTTTCTATGGGAGGTTTAAAAGCGCTTAATGAGAGCACTGCGTTCATATTCTGCTCTTCTGTTGCCACGGATTTGCGAGTCTTGTCTTTTTATCTTACAGATGACTTGCAGGACCCTGTATGTTATGATATTAAATGAGTTTTAATCGTTTAACCACCACAGCATCTTGTCTCCATTGGCAACACACACGGTTTGTGTGGATTGCAAGGTGACGTCACAGACAGCAAAAAGTGCAAGCGGCGATTGTGTTGTGAAACATCAGACGGAGCGGGATCCATTTGCAGCTCTTTATTAGAATAGTTAGACGGAACAGAGTAAATCACCAGCAATGGAAACAGCGTAGGCTAGGCAGAGACGTAGTCAAAAGAACAGGCAGAATAATCAGGGCAGGCGGCTATAATCAGAGTCCAGGGAAAACAGTCCGAATTGGGGCAACCAGAGAAGAATCACAGGGTCGGAGATCAAGGCAGAGATGGCAACAGGGAAAAAACAAACACGGGTAGAAACACTCAGTAGTGACAGCCGGGACAAATCAAGACATCACAATGAGTGCATGGAAGTGTGCTGCTTATATGTGGATGTGTGAATGAGGTGCAGGTGTGGCAAGGTAATCAGGCCCAGGTATGAGGGATGATAGGAAACTGAGTCTGAATGGAAGTTAATATTCAGGGGACGGTTCCCTCTGGTGGTGCAGAGGGAGCGGTACGGGAGCTTCGATCGTAACAGAGCCCTCCCCCTGCAAGCGGCTCCTGACGCGAGGAGGCAGATGACGCCGGGGTCTTCCGCGAGGTCGAGGGGCCGGCTTCTCCGGGTGCAATCGGTGGAATTCCTCTGTGAGAGTGGGGTCCAGGATATCACCTGAGTTAACCCAGGATCGCTCCTCCGGACCGAACCCCTCCCAGTCGAACAGATACTGTAACGCACCGCCCCGGCGTCTGGAGTCTAGCAGTTCATGCACTCGATACGCCTCCTCGCCGTCGACCAGGATGGGCGGGGGAGTTTGTGGCTCAGCTCCCTCCTCCGGCACCCCTTTCGGACCACCAGTGGGTTTCAGCAGGGATACATGAAAAGTGGGAGAAATGCAGTAATTAGAGAGCAGTTCTAACCTAAATGATACAGGGGTAATTTGTCTGGAAATTTTGAAGGGCCCAACATACCTGGGACTGAGTTTCTTGCATGGAAGTCGGAGGCGAAGATCCCGGGTGGAGACCCAGACCCATTGCCCTGACTTCCTCACTGCGTTGTAGCCATTCAGTAATCGAAGGCAGCTCGGTGGGTTCTCCTGACCAGGGGAACATTGGTGGTTGGAATCCGAGGATACATTTGAAAGGGGTCATGCCTGTGGCTGGTTTGGTCAGGGAGTTGAGCGTATTCTGCCCACATTAAATATCGACTCCATTCAGTCTGTTGTTGCTGGCAGTAGGAGCGAAGGAAGCGAATGACCTCTTGGTTAAGGTGCTCGGTCTGCCCGTTGGACTGTGGATGGTAACCTGACGTGAGACTGATATTGACATTTAGACTTTTGAAGAAAGCGGCCCATACCCTTGAGGTGAATTGGGGGCCTCGATCGGAAACAATGTCATCGGGTAGACCATAATAGCGAAACACCTGATTGCACAGTAATTCGGCTGTCTAATTCGTCATGTACAAGTAGGCAGTTTAGGCAATGGTATGAGGCAGCAGGCCTTGGAAAATCGATCAATGGTGAGAATGGTGGTGTTACCGTGGGAGTTGGGTAGGTCCGTGATGAAGTCAATGGCAATGTGTGACCAGGGGCGTTGAGGTGTGGGTAATGGTTTTAACAGGCCGGCTGGAAGTTGTCTGAGTGATTTGGTGGTGCTGCAGATGTTGCAGTTGTGAATGAATTTGGTCGTGTCTGTCAAGAGTGTGGGCCACCAGAAGCGATTCTGCAGAAGATGTTCAGTAGCCGCGATTCCAGGGTGGCCTGAACTGGGGTTTGCGAGGACTTGAGCGAGCAGTTGCTGACGGAAGGGTTCTGGAGCAAATACCAGGTCGACGGGGCACTCTGGAGGTGGTTGAGTCTGCTGATTGGCGTGGGTGATCTCGGTCATTATATCCCACTGAACGGGAGCTAGTAGGATTCTTTCGGGGAGGATGTTCTCGAAGGGGCCTGAGAGAGTCACATTTTCAGCTTGACGGGAGAGTGCATCAGCTTTAGTATTCTTGGTGCCAGGTCAGTAGGTTACTGTGAAGTGAAAATGTGTGAAGAATAGTGCCCATCTGGCCTGTCTGGGATTTAAACGTTTGGCTGAGCACAGGTATTCAAGGTTTTTGTGATCGGTGAGAACGATAAATGGGTGTGCGGCCCCCTCCAGCCAATGCCGCCACTCCTCCAATGCTAGCTTCTTGACCAGTAGCTCGCGATTGCCCACATCATAATTCCGTTCAGCAGGAGAGAGTTTGCGGGAAAAGAAGACACAAGGGTACATTTTAGCGGGTTCACCATGGCGTTGGGATAGTACGGCTCCCACCCCCGTATTTGAAGCGTCGACCTTGACGATGAACTGGCCTTTTGGGTCAGGATGTCGAAGGATGGGTGCGGAGGTAAAGCGAACCTTTAGTTCTTTAAACAATTGGAGGGCCTCGGGGGTCCAGGCTAGGCGAGATGTGTTGGGTTTAGTCATGACGGTGAGCAGAGAAGTGATGGAGCTGAAGTTTCTGATGAAATGTCGGTAGAAGTTAGCAAACCCTAGGAAACGTTGTAATTCTTTTACCGTCTGAGGCTGTGGCCAGTCGAGTACTGCCTGAACCTTCTTATCATCCATAGCGACCCTGTCTTGACTAATTACGTAACCGAGGAAAGAGGTGTTTGTCCGATGGAACTCACATTTCTCTGCCTTTACGTAAAGCTGGTGCTGTAGTAACCACATGAGAACTGAGCGGACATGTCGTATGTGTTCCTCTTGGGTATTGGAGTAAATAAGTATGTCGTCAATGTATACGATTACCCATCTGTCCAACATGTCACGGAAGATGTCATTCATGAAAGCTTGGAAGACTGACGGACTGTTCGCAAGCCCGAAGTGCATAACCAAGTATTCATAGTGCCCACTAGTGGTAGAGAAGGCTGTTTTCCATTCGTCCCCTTCACGGATGCGAATCAGATTGTAGGCGTTGCGTAGGTCAAGCTTGGTGTAGTATCTCACCTGCCGCAGTTGTTCGAGGGCCGCAGGGACGAGTGGTAGCGAAATTTCACAGTGATGTCATTCAAACCTCGATAGTCAATGCATGGTCTTAGGCCCCCGTCTTTCTTCTTCACGAAGAAAAACCCCGCGGCTGCAGGAGAGGTGGACGGCCTGATGAACCCCTTGGCTAATTCCTCCTGTATGTAGGTTTTCATGGACTCTGATTCTGGTTGAGACAGAGGGAAAATCCTTCCCTTGGGTGGAGTGGTGCCAGGCTGGAGATCGATTACGCAATCGACTGAGCGGTGAGCTGTAAGGCTTTCTTCTTGCTGAAGACTTCTATGAGATCTGTGTACTCGGGGGGTAAGTTGAGTGTGTCTACGTTGGAAGTCGTGGTAGCCGGGGTTGTGTTGGGGTTTCTGGTGATTTTGGACAGACAACGTTCTTGACACGCTGGTCCCCATTCTGTAATCTGTCCTTCCCTCCAGGATATTTGTAGGTCGTGGGTTCGAAGCCAGGGAAGACCGAGAATCAGCGGGTGGTTAGGTGACTGTATAACGTAGAATTTAATCTTTTCAGAGTGTAGAGTTCCAATGTGCAGTTTGACAGGTTCGGTGAGACGAAGAATCTTTCCCTTGCCCAGGGGACGGCCGTCTAGCGCCTCCACTGCCAGGGAAGAGTTACAGGGGGTTAGTTTCAAGTGATGTTGACCAACGAACTCACTGTCTATGAAATTTCCAGCTGCTCCTGAGTCTAGAAGTGCCATGGTATGAATTACTTGGTTCTGAGAGATTAATTTGACAGGTGGTTTAATACTAGAATCTGAACTGATCGAGCGGGTAATGTCACTCACCGAGCGTAGATCCGATGATGGCCGAACGGGACAAGTGCTGGTTCAGGGTTTTCCCTTCGTCGCGACAAGCCAGCTCAGATTGCAATTCGGTGTTCAGACCTTTAGGAAACAACAGTTTCAGTGTATCCTCCACCCATGTAGTTTGTGCCGCCAGAGTGCGGAATGACAGAGCATATTCAGCCGCAGTTCTCCTGTCCTGTGAGAGTGTTAACAGCTGCTCGCCCGCGCCTCCTTCCTCAGCTGGGTGTTCGAACACTTCCTTGAAGTGTTGGAGGAATGAGTCAAAGGTAGGGAAGGCTTAACCATCGGTCCTCCATACCGCAGTAGCCCAGTCCAGAGCTCTGCCGGTGAGTAACAAACACACGAAGGCGATGTGACTGGATTCAGTGGGGTAAAGTGAAGGTTGTTGGTTGACAAAGAGCGAGCGTTGCAGCAAGAAGCCTTTGCATTTAGTGGGATCACCGCCAAATTTCTCAGGAAAGGCGAGTCGTGGGCTGACAGAGGGGGTTTGAATGGCAGGAGGGTTGTTTGGAACAGGTGGCGGGTTGGCAGAGGCCTGTGGTTGAACCATGTGCAAACCTTGCAAAGCTTTAACAAGCTGCTTGGTGAGTGTGGTGAGTTGGTGCAGCTGATGTTGATGCTGAGCGAGTTGCGAGGCTTGAGCTGTGAGTTCGTTCGTCAGCTGTGTCAATGCTGCTAGATCGCTGGCAGGCGAAGTCCTCTGTTGTGAAACATCAGACGGAGCGGGATCCATTTGCAGCTCTTTATTAGAATAGTCAGACGGAACAGAGTAAAATCACCAGCAATGGAAACAACGTAGGCTAGGCAGAGATGTAGTCAAATAAACAGGCAGAATAATCATAGTCCAGGGAAAACAGTCAGAATCGGGGCAACCAGAGAAGAATCACAGGGTCAGAGATCAAGGCAGAGATGGCAACAGGGAAAAAACAAACACGGGTAGAAACACTCAGTAGTGACAGCCAGGACAAATCAAGACTTCGCAATGAGTGCATGGAAGTGTGCTGCTTATATGTGGGTGTGTGAATGAGGTGCAGGTGTGGCAAGGTAATCAGGCCCAGGTATGAGGGATGATGGGAAACTGAGTCTGACTCAAAGTTAATATTCAGGGGACGGTTCCCTCTGGTGGTGCAGAGGGAGCGGTACGGGAGCTTCGATCGTAACAGATTGCAAGTGACATTGTAATTTAGTTTCTTTTTTCTTGTCTTCACCGCCTGGCTACTTGTGTAAAATGTTGAGAGATTCAATTTAAATACAATAAAATAAAAAATAAAAAAGACTGCAAGTGACATCACTTGCGGAAGTACAGGTGTCTGAGAGTGCAAGTCTGAAAATGCAAGTGCAAGTCTGCAGCCAGACCCTTCTCGGCAAATTTGCAAAAGGATAAAGCGCCGTATACTTCCCTACTCTCAACTAATAAAAATTAAACATACAGGTCATGGAGTTCACCTCTTACCTAGGGTGTCTAAACATCAAGTTACCTAAGTGTTGCACAATGGAAGTCGCACGACATCTTCCTCCCTATCCACCTTCCTCTTGGCTCTTTAAAGCCCAAAGAGAAACGCCATCCACATTAACAAAGTGACAAAATAACCAAACGAAATGGCAAATCAAAAAGTGGTAAGGATCAAGAATGTCAGAACAAATCACAAAGGATTTTGGCATAAACGAATAACAAATAAAGCAAGTCAAAAACGGCAGGAAGCAAAAGAGGTCTCCATTCACTCCTTTCAGTGTCCTTTTAATCTGCCGGCGGAAACTTTACTGGCAACGGATAGGTCGGCGTCACGTCATTTAATGATGACTGACAACTGCGTGAGCCAATCAGCATTCAAGGGAGGCAGCCTAAGAGATCGACAGGGAAAGCGGAGAGAGCAAGCAGGAGAGAGAGAGAGAGAGAGCGAGAGAGAGAGAGAGAGAGAGAACACAGGCACTCCCACAAGGACAGTTATGGACGTAACACAACAATATCATTTATATATGCAACTTCATTAAATCATTTTTTTTTTTTTTTTTAGCATTTACTTACGTATATTATATCAACATGTATTGACAGGGATTAGGATCAATAAATATGTACATGACATATATGTCAAAAAATGTATTACACATAAACATATCTGTTTGGGCTATATATATGTTAATATATGAAATTGTCCCAATTTCTTTATTTCAAATGACAATATATTTCCAGTGGTGTAATGTAACAAAGTAATAATACTTAATTACAGTACTTAAGTATTTTTGGGAGTATCTGTACTTTACTTGAGTTTTTATATTTCAGCCAACTTTTACTTTTACTTTTACTCCACTACATTTCCTAATTAAAATGTATACTTTTACTCCGATACATTTTCCCAAAGCATATTCGTTACTTACTACAAAATAGTCATAAGTCAGAAGAACACAGACCGCAGGAAAGCAGGTTTGACGAATCAGTGTTCTGGTGCTTGCAAGTTAGACTCCTAAAAACACCTTTGCTCATGCAAACAAGTGATCGCACAACCGCGAATGATTTCATTTTCCACTCAAGTCAAGTCTGGGGTGTGCAATATACAGCATCGTCTGCAATAATATGGTAAGTGTTGTTGTAATGATGTGGGATTATTAACAAGTACTAGGCTATATCACCAAATCACACACAGAGTGCACGCATGTTGATTTATTAGTCTATTAAAACTCAAAATTCCAAGCATTCTAAATTGTAAACGGCAAAAATGCTTCTGTATGCTTTTTATATTTACAGTATATAATTTAATAGACTATATTTAACTTAATCTACATCACACAAAGAGTACCGTTTTTCTGCAGATATTATCATGATAACACATTTAATAATCATTTTATACAAGTTCAAGACTTATATTTTAGAAATAATATTGCTTGTTTTTGCTCAAATTTGCCAAAGAAAATAGTTCCAAACAAAGATCACAGCACTGTTTTGCGTCTCTGAGCAATGGGCAGTGTTTATTTATTGAATGAATTAGCTTTTTGAACGAATCGGTTTAATAACAGTGATTCACTCATTAACACAAATGCTTTTTTCCTGAATGAATCAGTCGTTTGAATGAATCAGTTGAATCTCAATCGCTCACACATTAACAGTCACTTGCTGTCACCTACTGGCGGTTTTAATTTCACATTTCGACTATTTTTGTCATGTTTTAAATCATTTCAAATATCAACGTTTTATGTTAAAACATTATCTATCCGTCTGTACAGTAACTGCAGGTTAAATGCATCCATGACCCCTCTGAGATACATTAAACTGTGTAAATCTAAATGCTATTTCAGATGCAGATTCCAGAAATGTTTTCTTATGATGGAATGAAAGACACTAAGTACCGGATGAAGTGCTTCTTATTCTTACCCAAATATATATATATATATATATATATATATATATATATATATATATATATATATATATATTTATTTATTTGCTTCTTTTCCATTTTGCATGTACTTGTACTTTTACTTTCAATATAAAGAGATAGTTCACCCAAAAATGAAAATTTGATGTTTATCTGCTTACCCCCAGGGGATCCAAGATGTAGGTGACTTTGTTTCTTCAGTAAAACACAAATGAAGATTTTTAACTCAAACCGCTGCAGTCTGTTAGTCCTATAATGCAAGTCAATGGGCACACAATCTTTGAGAGAAAAAAAAAAACATGCACACACAAATCCAAATTAAACCTTGCGGCTCGTGACAATACATTGATGTCCTGAGACACGAAACGATCGGTTTGTGAGAGAAACTGAACAGTATTTATATCATTTTTTACCTTTGATACACCTCAATGTCCGACTGTCACAACATCCGGTGTGTGACGCGTCAACCTGCTCTGGCACATAGATATATACATAGATGTCTCATTAGCGACTGTTTCTATGGGCTGCGATACGTAAGCATCTACGTATATATCTATGTATATATATATATATATATATATATCTATGTTCCAGAGCCGTTGACGCGTCACACGCCAGATGTTGTGGATGAGCTCAGGATGGTTGGACATTGAGGTGTATCAGAGGTAAAAAATGATATAAATACTGTCCAGTTTCTCGCACAAACCAATCGTTTCGTGTCTTAGGACATCAATGTATCATCACGAGCCGCAAGGTTTAATTTGGATTTGTGTGTGCATGTTTGTTTTCTCTCAAAGATTGTGTGCCCATTGACTTGCATTATAGGACTAACAGACTGCAACGGTTTGAGTTAAAAATCTTCGTTTGTGTTCTATTGAAGAAACAAAGTCACCTACATCTTGGATGCCCTGGGAGTAAACAGATAAACATGAAATTTTCATTTTTGGGTGAACTATCCCTTTAACTACGTTTAAGATTAATAAAAATACTTTTCCTACTTAAGTAAAATAAATATCACATACTTTAAGACTTTTACTCAAGTAATATTCTAAATGGTGACTTCAACTTCTACCAAAGTCATTTTCTGGTAAGAAATCTGTACTTTTACTTGAGTATGGCTTTCAGATACTTTATACACCACTGTATATTTCACACATGGAAGTTTAATATATGTATATATATTACATTTGCATATGGGAACACTGTGCACAAAAAAAAAAAAAAAAAAAAAAAAAATCACTTTGCCTATTTCGCTCAACAAATATCTTTTTATTTATTTATTTATTTATTTATTTTTTGGCCATATTATTGCTGAGGTCTCAGGGATTTCGGTACGCATTTTTTAATTTTTTTTGGAAGCTACTCTGCGAGATATCAGTCAGCAGTCTCAGAATCACTCTGCTAACAGACGTCTTTAATGCCACACTGCCCTGTAAGGAAGGTATGGAAATGCTGCACATCTCTGCTCATGTCATGATATCATCTTCCTGTCATGTCAAGCCAGAGGAGGCTGCATTCCAGATGTATTTCCTAAAGGGCTGAGAGGAGAGAGATAACACTTTAAGGTAATCACAGCTGTATTTTCATGTTATGAATCTTTCTCAAAACTCTCTATATTAAAGTAGCGAAGTTTAAACTAGAAACTATTTAGGGAATTGCCCTTTAAAAGAATAGCGCGCACACACACACACACACACACACACACACACACACACACACACACACACACACACACACACTCTGTCACAACCCCTTGGACTCATGTTTTGTCGTCTGCCTGTGTTCCCTTCCTGTTTGCCCATATTTGGTTCTGTTCCTGTTCTCATTAGTTCATTGTCTAATTATGAGTTAATCACCTTCATTGTGTCCACTCGTCTGTCCCTCGTTATCTGCCCTATATGAGTTCCTGTCCTTTGAGTTCTAGTTGTTGGTTATTGTGGATGTTACCCTCCCTGCGAGCTTCGAAGGGTTGAAGGATGTAGGGGACCAAACAACTGTTTGTTGAAGTGCCCATCTGCGTCATCATACAGAAGCGCCGTCGTCATGCAAAGGATCATGGGAGCCCGAAGTGTCCATCAGTTGTACCCTTCGAAATCCTTCATTCTGAAGGGCCCTTTGAAGTGGCTAGTTTTGAGCACTTCGGTTTGGAACGACCCTTCTAAATGGGGGCCATGATTGTTTTCACTCTGAAGTGCCCTTCGGAGGGCGATATATCCTGTTTACGGCCTGTGTGTGCTGAACTTCCTCATCTTGAATTAAATTAAATACCTTATTCCCTTCAAATCTTCGTCTTCATGTGGCTATTGTGTGTGTGCACGTGTGCACTGCATAGTGATCATGACACGCACACACACAGAGTACAGTATATGTACATATATGAAAATGTAGCTCTCAAATCATGCATTTTCAAATTTGATGCATCAAGACACCACAGATTTGGTTCAATTTGGTAGTGATGGCAGAGGGGAAGTTTTTTTTTTTTAGGGAGTAATGTTGAATATAGCACACATTCTATGAACCAGTTTGTCATTGTTGGAGCTCAGCAGCATCTGTCCCCATTCACTTGTATGGAAAAGCAGCAACAAGAATATACTGCCTAAACAAAACCTATTCCAAACAACTGTAGTAAAAGATGACACAACAGGTTGGTGTGAATCTGTGTGGCATTGTAGATGTTACTCATGTTTTTATTTTTTTAATACCCATGACATGTGTCCCATCAGAAAGAACCAAGATCTTCCTTAGAAGACTCCCCTTAAGAAACACAAAAACACAGGAACCAGCCAAACAGTGCCATTTTTAAAAATCTAAAAAAATAAATAAAAAACTCTGACTGCCTCTTCTTGACATTTATGTCTCTATGGCCCTATAGAATTGAAAGAGCCTCATCGTAAAGTAAATGTGCAGTAATGTGCTCTATCCATCTTGCTGACAGGTGGAGCCCACATAGATTTCCTTCTGCTGGAGCTGTGAAATGAGAATGTATCCTCTGAACTTTCTCAACCAAACACACGGACTCTTCAAAAAACTACAGTGGCATACTTGAATTCATGCAGCAGCTTTATCCTTTCTGTATTTTCTTATTTTTCAACCAATCCCTCAACCTTTTATATATTTGCATTTTAATGCACCATTTCGAGGCTTGCTGGAAGTACTGTGTATCATATTTCCTGATGCTTCATTGGTCCAATGCGGTGGCTTTGGGAATTATTCAAATAATTTGTGTCATTTGTTGGTGATGATACATTTTTGGCAGTATTCTACAAGCAATTCCCCACAAATCCAAAAGACTTCAAATTCAACAAAATTTCAAAAATAAAAACACAAGGTTATCTGATCACCTTGAACTCCATATAGCTGTTGCTGTCTGTTGATTCTGTTATTACTGCTTTCACCAAAAAGCAGATGAAATGGACCAATTTTCTGGTTGAGTGGTGAGTTTTTTAAAAGCCACTCCTCTGGCGTGCTTTAGCCTGAATCAAAATCACCCCAAAATGAGGCTGCTATTTACTCTCTAATCAAAACAAAACATTGGTCAACTCAGCATATCAAATATGGTGACACGTCAATAACAGCATGTAACAAGCAAAACCAGACTATTTGTATTAAACCACAGGAGTGGTGTGAATTCCCTTCCTACATTTATGTTCTTTTTGGGACCTGAAACTTTTGCAACCAATTGACTTTCATTGGGCAAAAACAGCTGAAGCATTTTTCAAGTATTATTTCCTTTTTTTGAGTTCCACAGAAGACAGAAAATGATACATAGACTTTGCAAGTACATAAGGGTAAGTGATGATAGAATTATCCTTTAATTCCAAATAAAAACATTAAAATGTCCACAACAAAAGTTCAGTAGTAACCTATGAAGGAAAATATGGAAATACAAGAGAAATTACAAAGCTTGCAAAAGAATCTATGAGTAAATGCTGTGAACAAGTTTCCTGTAGCTCAAACAGTAGAGCATGAGTTTGATTCCCAGGGAAAGCATGAACTGATAAAGTGTGTACCCTGAATGCAATTCAAGTTGCCTTGGATAAAAGTATCTGCCAGATGCATACATGTAAATGCAAATACTGTGATGCTTATGTGGTCATGTGAAATATCATGCAACCTTTTGCATGACCTTTTGGTTGTCAAGTCAGTGGAAAGGCAGGCCGGTTCACAACAGGCTCCTTGATCGCACCGGCTGAGGCACCAACACCATTTCAGTGGATCATGGGTTTGGTTTACAGCATCTCCAGCTCTCTGCCAGCCCTCATCTTCCTCTGACAAGCCCATACACGGAGAAGCCTGGAAAGGTCACCGCTAATAACAGGCACACTCATAGTTAATTGCTCTCAGATTTGCACAACAGACATGCTGATAAAACCAACTAAAGGGCTGATTATACAGACAATTCTGTGACTGAAATGACTAAAAATGTGCAGAAATGAAACACAATAATTACGGCACTAAGCATGTTTACTTTATAGGTAATGTAAAATGTCATTTAACAAATAAAACTTCTATAATCTGTAGTCTAGAAGAAATGGTGAAATTTCCTTTTAGAAATTCAGCAAATAGGAAATATAGTCAGGCAATCAAAATAATCAAAATGGGCAAAACTCCTTCAAAACTTGCAATTACGTACTCAGTACAATTTGTTTTGAATCATGTAAAAACATTGACATTTAATGAGCTAATCCAAGATGTCCTCTCACTGCCCTTTGAGAGGTGTTTACAGTCAAGGAGGTCTATAATAACTGGATAAAGCTATCATTTAGCCTTTCCATTCATATTAATGGAAATTGTTTAGCTGGTGCAGGACTGCAGGAAATGTCCATGCATCCATTCGTCTTCCGTACTGCTTAATGTTGCCTATTCCAGCACACTGCAGGAAATGTGAAATTTTGAAATATTTGCTCATGGACACTCAGTTCTGGACACAAATGTCATATTAGCTGTAAATGTCATGTGACTAATAACTCTAAAGCCACAGGAAAATTACATCATGGCAATGCTTATGACCAAAGGCAAAACAAGAGCACTCCCAATCTCAAACCCTTCACTTATAACTATCCGGAGATATGACATCAAAGACAGCATCCAGATAAAAAAATAATAATAATAAAATGAAAAATCTAAAATCATTTCACACGTCTAAGAGCCTCCATTCAAGAATTCAGTAAATCTGGCTTTAGCTTGAATCACAGTATTTTTCCAGCCAATGTTCCAATAAATCATTCATGTTCTTGAGTACACAAATTCTGAATTAAGGTGATTTTAACTTCAAGATTAAGACCTTTTGAAATGTACTATAAACTACTGTATCTTATCAAGTCTTTGGTGTTTCAAAGCTTTGTAGCAACAGTGGTTGCAATCAGAACTAAGAAAAAATGTTTATTTGTCCAGGTCAGCCATTTAACTTCCCCCCATTTTTCCATTACTCCCAAGTCAAGTCAAGTCAAGATTATTTGTATAGCACTTTTTACAATGCAAATTGTGTCAAAGCAGCTTTCCAGTATTTAGATGGGGAAATATTGTGTCGAAATAGTGCGGTGTTTCCCCTAAGTTTGCGGCTTCGGGGGAGGGGGCTCGTTTTTCTGTTTTAATTTTTCTGGACTCCTTTTTAATGGTTAAATTTAATTTTATCAATCAAAAATTAAAATCATGAAACTTAAACAATTTAACATCAATTTATTAAAAGTTAAACAAAAATGACATGTTTAGGCCCCTATGAAATGTTTTATTTTTCCAACCTTATGTTTTATTGTTACCAAATTTAACGTTTAATTATTTGAAAGCATAAAAACAAGTTTAATTTATTCTTACAATAGCCTTATGATTTTTTTTCCCCTCAGAAATTCTGTGTTTTATATTTACATTTTTAAGGCATAAAACAGTCATTTAATTTATCTTTTAATTAATAAAAATTAAACAAATTTTATTTTTTTGGAAAATAATAATATTACAATTAAAACATTGAAGAAATATTGTATGATTATTCCTTAAAAATAAGGTTATAATAATTTTAGTAGTAGTAGCCTATTATGTACATTCTACTGAACAAATAGTAATATATTCCTGCCGCAATGTCTTCAAGTTAAACCAAACTTTTATTTTGACAAGTTACCGTGAATACCTTTACATTTCTTTGTGTATATGATATGAGGATAGTTTTTCTGAAATAAAACTGTCAAATGCTCATGAAGGTACTCTCAGAGAAGTCTGCAGATGTTGTTCATGTATTTATGTCCTCATTAGGGAGAAGGCATATGTTAATATCACCGGAAGTGTCATGTGCACTTCAGTACAAGTAGTAAACAAAACCGCATGACTACACCATTCATTAACACAGAGACACGCAAAATTCATATTTAAATAGTCGTTTTGTATTGAATGCCAAATGGATCAGAATTTGCGTGCTTTTCACCGCTGTATTAATATTTATTAATATTAAAACGCTGTTTTCATAACGCCGCCAGGCGTTAAATATAAGTTAAGTTAATATAAGATAAGTTAACGGCAGACTCCACCACGAGTTAAAATAACGCCACACGTCGACCGACATTAAGTTAACGCCACACGCCACTTAAGATGCAGATTTAGTTGCTCATCTACATGGACACACCTCTCATGGCTACGAGGACTCTACCGCAAGTTGGAGCATTCAGTTTGCATGAGCGCGAAGATGGCAAAGAGAGCCCTTACAATTCTAGATATACAGGAAAAAATGCCCCTGAATGAACTTTTGTCTCAAATAGTTATCACACGAGTCACGAATGAGTGCAAATTTGGAAATGATTTTATACAACAGTTAAATAAATAAGAAATTATTATATTATATTATATTATATTATGTTATATTTTGAGTATCATTTCAGTTTAAAAAATATTTTGGGGATAATTTCACAAAAATTGAAATTCAGTTTATTTACATTTACTCACCTAGATGTTGTTTCAAACCTAAATGTCTTTATTGCTTTTGAGGAACATAAGAAGATAGCCTATTTTGAAGAATGCTGGTAACCAAACTGTTATAGTCTGTAAATATATGTCGATTCAGATGCAGTTTCTGAAAAAAAAGTATTGTCAGTGTAATTCTAAATTAAATATTTCTTTCTAAAGCTACATTTTGTTTGCTTTTTCTCATTCTTTGCTTTTCTCATTTAACACAATTAGCCTATATGACTTAACTTATCGCGTAATGGCGCTTATTTGATGCCTGGTGGTGTTATGAAAATGGCGTTTTAATATTAATAAATATTAATACGGCCGTGAAAAGCACACAAATTCTGATCCATTTGGCTTTCGATAGTTTTGCTCCTTAATATTTACAAATACTAGTAGGAGTGGGAGTGTGCTCACTTGTGTGCGCGTGCACGTTTGTGCACAAGAAGTGACGCTGTAACTTAGCAAAGCTTTTGCCAATCAAAATGAAACATTTTAAGTGTCATAGACTGCTGCAGGAATGACAAATATTTGTTGGTCAAAACCCAGAAATGAGATCTGCGTTTAACACAAGTTCAAGATACTTTCCCATTTATTCTATGATATAAAAAAATAAAACCATCAGCAATACCCCCTTGTCTTAAAAAGCCAGTTGCTAACAAGTGTCTAAATGGGACTACAGACTACAACATTAAACATCATCACGCTGAACAGGTAAACTCATTTACTCAGTAGCTGCTTTCACAGCCTCACTGCTTATAATTGTGTTCTTGAAAACTATTATAACTCAAAATTTCAAGGAAAACGTTTTAAATAAAGATGGAAAGGGTTGTCAGCAGCTTAATGGTGGTGACACTGAAGACTTGTGACTGTGGTGTGGTTCATTCTACGTTTAGCTTTTTACTTTTGGTGACTGTATTAAGGCTTCAAAATAACAAAACATGTAAGAATCATAAACTTCTGTTGGTCATTTTTGCAATAAGCCAAAAGCCAATGGAGAAATCCTTTTGGGATTTTATTGAGGGAGCCAGGGCGGTGCTACTTTTAAAAATACTTAATCACAGCAGCACTCTGTTGCCACTTTGCCCTCAGCAAACCTCTTCAGTTTAGTGACAGCGCCACCTAGTGGTCAGAGTTTACAAAATATCTGTTTTATGCTCGTTCATTTGCAATCACTAGGCCTATAACCATACACAGAGCTCCACAACAGCAACAACAATACTGTGAACCATTTGAAAAGAAACCCAAATATAGAAATATTCTAAAACATATAAAACAGCAGGCAGGCCTCAGCATCACTGTGATGCTCCATAGGACAAGCGGTATGAAAAACGGATGGATGGATGAATATAGCATCAGGTTTTTTATTCTGCTTACCTATCTTGCATGCCATCTCCCCATCATAAGGCTGTAGACACCCCTTTGGCAACAGAAAAGTGACAGACTCCAGCAGTGATAGCACAGGCCTCTCGCAGTCACAAACACATCTCAAGGCGTTAAGTGAGAAACAGCACCACAGTGCCAGCTGGGCCGAATGAAAGCAACAGGCTCGCTCCCTGTGCGACTGGGTGAGAAGCGGCCAGCAGCTTGGCTTGTGACCTTGGCCCGTCGTGATGCGCTGTTGTCAGATATCCAGAGCTGTAGGGCAGAGGTGTGTGTTCCTCAGCTGGGACAGGGTTTGGGTTACTGTCATGATTCAGTCTTTGATTTGATGTTAGACCTTGCCTGAAAGGATATTGGAGAATAGTTCTGTCAATCATGACCACATCAGCTGTTTTCAGGTTTTCTTTAAATGCTTTTATGGGTTATTTTTACTGTTGGGTTATAAAGACTTTGATACTCATGAAGAAATGAACAACACCCCTACTCATGTACGAGCCTCGTGGTACATTCACTGAATATCTTATGCATGCTCAATTCTGAGCAGTTTCAAGTTATCATGTAATTACTTCATCACATGGTACAGTGGCTCTTAATTCTGGTCCTTCATATTTTGTCTCTTATTGTCTAAGTGTTACAAAAAGGGCTGTCCATATTCAGCTATTTCTATCATGCAAGTATATGGAGCTTATAATATGACAAAACTATTTGAATTGTGTAAATTTGAATTATTGACAAGTATCATTTAACAAAACTGAATATAATGTGGCATTTAACATAGTTCTGAATTAGATTTTTTTTAACTTGAATAATGAACATTTGAAATTTAACACAATTGATTTTTTTTTATGGCAGTTTTTTAATAGACGTATTTTCAAACAGCAGATTTTTGTTCTGAATTCTTAGACTGCAAAAATCCAGTTTTTAAAAATACAGCTTTAAGTTTTCAAGATGAAGAAGAAATTCGGAACATCAGCGTGTCCCTACCAATATCCAGCGACTGCCAAACTGTCCCTAGCAATAATTTTGATCAAACAATTAAATATATGTATATGCTTTTGTAATTTCGGACGCATCTGAAACATCATACCATTGATATTACCTAAGAAGTTAAAGTAAATGGGCTACATTAGAAAACTGTGCGCTTTCAAGGATGCACATTTAATACATGGGCAGAATGTAGTCGCACACCGGAGGAGAAGCGCAGCCGCGTTTAGAACAACTCACAGGTATTGTACCCAATTCAAGACAGCAGTCCAAAACAGTTAATATAGAAGTTCACTTCAGGAATTAACAAAGTTGCATCGATGAGTTTGAAGTACAGTGTTTGACAAAACAGAGCAAACAGAAAGTGAACCGAAGATGTCTTCTCCCGGTCGCAGTAAATGCTTCGTTCGACTTTTCGGAGATCATCTTCTCTTCCCTGTGGATGACCTCTGACCTACTTTCTGTACGATCTGAATTTCTGCGCTTTGAATTTTAAATATTGAATTTGATGTTCCGAATTTCTTCTTCATCTTGAAAACTTGAAGCTGTATTTTTAAAAACTGGATTTTTGCAGTCTAAGAATTCAGAACAGAAAATCCGCTGTTTGAAAATACGTCTATTAAAAAAACTGCCATAAAAAAAAAAAAAAATCAGTTGTGTTAAATTTCAAATGTTCAATATTCAAGTTAAAAAAAAAAAATCTAATTCAGAGCTATGTTAAATGCCACATAATATTCAGTTTTGTTAAATGACACTTGTCAATAATTCAAATTTACACAATTCAAATTCGAATTGTTTTGTCATATTATAAGCTCCATACAAGTACAGCTCCAGTCTGTAGTACTAGAAAGAAGGGAGACCAAGTAATTTGACCACAGATGTCTGAAAGAACCGCTCCGATTGTTGCAGTCCGATTCTTGGTTTTGAGAACCACTTTGATTAAGACCAATTTGAAATCACTCACAAAATAGTTTCAATTACAGATATTTCCTTCAGTCTAGCTAGAAAACAGTTGTGTTTACATAACTATTAATTTGTTTTACACATTTAATCAAAAAAAAAAAAAAATACAAAGACATATGGGACAGGGTTCTCTTTGTCAGAGTAAAGGATATGTAACTTTAACAAAACAGTGGTCCAGTGAAGTGGCTGTATGCCAGAAATATTTAAGCACATAATCTTTGTTTTACACTTTTACAGTGTGTTCTACCTCAGTGTAACTCTTAATTAATTCTACTATACTTAATTATCTTGCTATGACAACAATTAATTAAACATACTGAACGCAAACATAGCTGGATTATTCATGCGGGAATGGACATAAGAAGGGCATTAGATTAACAATTTTAATAAAATGAAGAAAGAAAGAAAGAAAGAAAGAAAGAAAGTAAAGTAAAGTAAAAAAAAAAAGTATCAGTCCATGTCAGGTTGAAAAGAAACACTAAATAAACTAGTCAAAAATGTGTAAAGACTTGTGATAAGCAAGTCTTTTTCCCCTGTCCATGCATAACGCCAGAGAATCAGATCGGTACTGTCAATTACCGCTTAAAATCTGTGTGCAATACATGTGTCATGGTTCTGTTCCTGTTCCTGTTCCCTGTCATTATGTGTTGACCTAGTTTCCTAGTGTGTGCCTGTTAGTCCCTAATTAATGCTGCCTTCACATGCTATCAGAAACTTCCTACTTCCCACTTCTGAAGTCACAATTATGAGTTTGTGGTGTTCAAGTGCTTTGTTGTCGGAAAAAGAACAGAAATCATGGTGGACAGCATATTCATTCTTGACTGTTTCTTGGGGAAATCTTATTAAACCCAAAAGGTATTGATTAGAAGACATTTAGTCAATATCCAACAGGTTCTGAATAAAATGTAGCCTCCCATTTATTGGTAGCCATATAAACATTCACAGCGCTATTTAGATATTCAGCTGGCTGACGATTCCTAAATTTCAGTCATATAAATGCTATTTTTGCTGTGTTCAATACATACAATTAATATACATGACTGTAATGGCAAGAGAAAACAGATGTAGATGTTGTGAAAAAAAATTAATAAAACTTAACAGTATTACTGCTATGTTTCTCGGGTATCAAAATTATCTCAGAATTTCCCAGTTGTAAATACAACTAGGCCGTTCATGTCCAATTTCCAACTAGGAAACTCCGATAGCACCTAAAGGCAGCATAAGTTCATTTAGTTTCCTCGTTTACCTCTGTGTACTTAAACACACATCAGTCAAGTTGCTCTGTCTTGAGCAGGAAGAGAAACCTCTTAAGGGACTACACGAGAGCCTTTTTAGATCTGGTGTGCCTTACAAGCTTCCCAGATGTAGCATGTTAATGTTTTTGATGCATTTCATAATGGTTTGTTCATACTTATGTTCAGTGGTGTAATGTAACGAAGTAATAATACTTCATTACAGTACTTAAGTATTTTTGGGAGTATCTGTACTTTACTTGAGTTTTTATATTTCAGCCAACTTTTACTTTTATTCCACTACATTTCCTAATTAAAATGTATACTTTTAAATTTTCCCAAAGCATATTCGCTACTTACTACAAAATAGTCATAAGTCAGAAGAACACAGACCGCAGGAAAGCAGGTTTGACGAATCAGTATTCTGGCGCTTGCAAGTTAGACTCCTAAAAACACCTTTGCTCATGCAAAAAGTGCGTGCACAACCGCGAATGATTTCATTTTCCACTCAAGTGAAGTCTGGGGTGTGCAATATACAGCATCGTCTGCGATAATATGGAAGTGTTGTTGTAATGATGTGGGATTATTATCAAGTACTAGGCTATATCACCAAATCACACACAGAGTGCATGCACATTGATTTATTAGTCTATTAAAACTCAAAATTCCAGGCATTCTAAATTGTAAACGGCAAAAATGCTTCTGTATGCTTTTTATATTTATATAATTTAATAGACTATAGTTAACTTAATCTACATCACACAAAGAGTACCGTTTTCTGTAGATATTAGCATGATAACACATTTAATAATCATTTTATACAAGTTCAAGACTTACATTTTAGACATAATATTGCTTGTTTTCGCTCAAATTTGCCAACGAAAATAGTTCCAAACAAAGATCACAGCACTGTTTTGCGTCTCTGAGCAGTGGACAGTGTTTACTTATTGAATGAATCAGCTTTTTGAACGAATCGGTTGAATAAATTATTCAGTGATTCACTCATTAACACAAATGCTTTGTTCCTGAATGAATCAGCCGTTTGAACGAATAGGTTGAATCTCAATGACTCACTCATTAACAGTCACTTGCTGTCACCTACTTGCGCTTTTAATTTCACATTTCGACTATTTTTTTTTCATGTTTTAAATCATTTAAAATATAAACGTTTTATGTTAAAACAAAACATTATCTATCCGTCTGTACAGTAACTGCAGGTTAAATCCATCCATGACCCCTCTGAGATACATTAAACTGTGTAAATACATCTAAATGCTAATTCAGATGCAGATTCCAGAAATGTTTTCTTATGATGGAATGAAAGACACTAAGTACCAGATGAAGTATGTGTGTGTGTGTGTGTGTGTATATGCTTATATGCTATATATATATATATTGCTTCTTTTCCATTTTGCATGTACTTGTACTTTTACTTTCAATACTTAAGTATGTTTAAGTTTAAAAAATACTTTTCCTACTTAAGTACAATAAATATCACATACTTTAAGACTTTTACTCAAGTAATATTCTAAACGGTGACTTCAACTTCTACCAAAGTCATTTTCTGGTAAGATATCTGTACTTTTACTTGAGTATGGCTTTCAGGTACTTTATACACCACTGCTTATATTAGTTGTCATGGCTGGTCAGTGCGTGTGCAGAAAAAAGCAGAATACAGCTGTCATCTCTTTGAATGTGAGTGAGATGCATTTAATGGTGGTTTATTACACAGTAATTGAGAGTGGCTGTCTGTCAGTGATGTAGATGTCAAAATAAAGCCCTTAATGGTGCGCTTATATGTGCTGATGACAAAGAATATGTCAGTGAGATAGGAATTCGATAACTAAACTTTAATTCAGATGTGTTTGATGCATGTGATTCTGGGCTTCTGGCAAGAGATAATGTGGTGGAAATATGTAATTTTGTATATCTGTGCACTTGATGTGCCATTTTAAAAATAATAAATTAAAGTAATGCAATCCACAATCCATGCATGAGCAAAGAATCATGCAGCCCATTTTACACACATTTACACAATGTTTTCAAAAAATTATGCTAAAATCCATAACAGTAAAGTAAACTGTAGTAAAATAAATGTGCTGCTTTTATACAGTTCCTACTGATTGAGGAGAATTCAAGAGCAGGCAAAAACAAAAAAACAAAAAACAAAAACAAACAAAAAAAATCTTTTGTACAGCCCAATTACAGACTCTTAGATTCTCTACTTCCTCTGTCAGCCATGATTATGTATGTATAGTAATGCAATCCTTACAAAGATGGCCTTTCTTGAATAGATGATAATGAAGTTAATAATGTACAACTGTTCTAGCGTACTGTTTAGCGTAGATATTTTCAGTACACTGTTTCAGTAGTTCAGCATGACTTCTATGGAAAACTTGTGCCAGGTGAAGACAGACACCAAGTGTGGAGAAATATGCCAACATTTATGTGTGTGCATCTCCACTCTCCATTCTTTACTTGAAATCCAAAGAGGACTTCTTTCCAGTGAAAAGACTAGTAGCTAGAGTAGAGCAGAAGAAACTGGCTCAATGTGTTGTGAATGAAAAGATGCTCTTGATGGGTGAGAATGTTTGCTTTGTTGATGGTGAACGAGTTGATTTTGAGATGTGTATGAAGTGTTTTAGTGGTTTTAGTACATAATAGCTGCCAAGCTGCATGTTGGAAGACAACTATATACCCAGCATCTGAAAAAAGACCATAGAGCCAACCGGAAAAATTATTAATACTTGATGAATTAATACTGTAAGGCTGCCTTCTTTCAAGCATTCTATAGTATAAAATGCTATGTAAATAAATTTAAGGTGACTGGAGGGCCGATGGCCCTCATTTCTATGATCAGATGTTTTCTCAACTGCTGTTTTCTCATCGCCTTTTTTTTTTTTTAAGTTCTGTGTTTATTTTGTTAGGAAAGTGTGCAGCACATATTCATCTAAATGCCACTCTCAGCCGCATGGACAGTGCCTGGATGTTCTGAATCATAAGCCAATGAACAGATCTGTGGTTGGGAGGACATTGTGATGGTTTTTGACTGTTTTTGAGAAAAACTTTTGGAAAAAAAAAAAAAAAAAACTTCAGCTGCTATTCCTTTACTAACCCATTAGATAATTAAGGTGGACAATAAAACAAATGAAACAGTTCCCATAGATTTACACCATGCCACATCTAGAGACCTGAAGACCACAGGATGCGAGGATGACTCCCACTTAGCAATGGCCAACATTATGAAACAAAAATGTTTATGTATTGATAAAACTATTATAGTAATAAAATGTTATATTTATTTAATACTGACATGTTTCTTACATTCATGCGTACTCAGTTATTTAGTATATGTTGAGTTCTCTGACTGCTGGCAAAGGGGTTAATCTCATGACTAGCGCTGCTGGTTTGAATTGTGCTGCTGTTTCCACCCCTGCTTCCCTTTTCACCCAAATCCCTTTCCTCTGTCACCCCTCAGCCATCTTAGTGTGCCCTCTTTTGGGACTTCTTAGCATCAGTGTGTGTCTGGGTAATTATGCTCGAGCCGGGACAAAAAGCACAAGGCACTACACATTAGCATAATGATTTACGAGGGAGGTCACGCAAGGCAAAGCGGAACGGAAATTAGCTGCTTCAGGCAACTGGCAGCAACATCATTATGTTATGCAAAAGATGCTTGACGCTAATGCCTTAATAAATATGCTGCGTTTAGATTTATACACGCAGTGTTATCACTGGGATAAATACATATTTAAAAACGATTTAAAAAGTCCTTCTTCGGAATGGACTTTGCGTGTGTGGCGTACGATAGCACTTCTAAAGAGTGGCAAACCCTTTCTCGCTATTGATGTCATGGACCCAACGGCCATTCTTTTATCGTGTTCTGTAATCTTCCTATCTAAGATCCTTCTGTCTGGTTGGAAATAGATCATTCTGAACCAAGAACTGATTTCAGCTTGAAATATCACTACATAGAGCATGCACAAGAATATCTTGTAGTTGTAGACAGTTTCAGAAGCAGATGCTGCACACCGAATGCAGGAAAATGTCAAAATATTGGAAAGACTCCAGCATAATGGAAGTACTGAAACTTCATAAATAACATCATCTAAGCTGACATTTAAATTTAAAATGAAGCACCATTAGCATTGCGTCCTTGCAAAAGGCTCAGCTTGTCTGAGCTATTTTCGGCCTCCTCATTCAAAATAGCCATGTGATACTCTTGCTGATTGCATTACTATGTAGATTGATGCAATTGCCAACTTTGCCAATTGCTGATTTAATCACTTGTGTGTTTGTTTCATGTGAAGGTGCTGTGAGAACCTTCTTGAAATGGCCTGTGTTGTGGGGAATTTCTTCCTGTTTTTCCAGGTTTTAAAGATATTCCTAATGATAAAACGGTTATTGTTCTAGACTACTTTGCTGTCATGTCACCCATGCACATTTTCATCTTCTTTTGTGAACCTTTTTAGAACATATATGACTTTTCAGTGTGTTTACATTGTTTTGTCATGTCCTCCAAGTTTAATTTTCTCACGGTTCAGTTTGTATCACATTCTGTGGTTGTGTCAGTTCCGTTTGTTAATCTTTGGTACTTTGCTGTTAGTCAAGTCAAATTTATTTGTATAGTGTTTTTGACAATACACAATGTTTCAAAGCTGTTGTTGCACCATATATACAGTTCATTACGTGTATCTGTAACATTTTTCCCATTAAGGCATTTAAAGCACTCTTGCTCTGTCATTTTCAAGGATGTTTTAACTTACCAATTTTTCCACAGACCCTGGAACTTGATGTATGTGACATATAGAGTCTGTCGCATTTGGCCCACTTCGGGGCAGCCTTTCTCAGCCGTATTCCTGTGAGTGTTAAATATCGGCTAACTCTGGATTCACTATGGTCTGAATTCAAATTTTAAAATGTTTTACAGTACATTTGATAACAACAGTGTGATTTTTATTTTATTTTTTTTTTTGTAAAACAAAACATAATGCAAACTCTAATCTAGGATTGTGTAACAGTTATGGACCTTTTTCTGTGTTTTCATTCCTCATGTGCTCTGTGTGACTTAGTTTTCCCTCATGTTTGATTGTGTCATTATGTTCAGGTGTTTCTCGTCAATTATCCTCATTTACGTTCCCCTTATAAGTTGGATTCAGTTCAGTGTTTCTTTGTTCGGTCTCGTCAATGTGTACATCTGTATTACCCTGGTGTGTGTGTGTGTGTGAGTGTGCGTGTGCGTGTGCGTGTGCGTGCGCGTGCGTGTGCGTGTGTGCGCTACCTCTCCGTTATGGATTAACCTTATATGGATTATTAAAGACTGTTATTCGTTATATTCTTCATCTTCGTGTGTTCTTCCCACACTGCACCGTGACAGAAGCCCGGACCATAAAGTGAGATTATGTTAGACCCAGAGCTTAGCCAGGCATCACCCCAATTCGCGGAGCTGCAGTTCGAGCCCACCGCAGGCGGAGAGCCTGCGCCCACCGCGATCAACGAGCCATTGCCAAGGAGAGCAACAGTGCGGAGGATCGCCTCGGAGCCAGACCCCTAAAGCTTGACCAGGTGCGTGAGCCAGCTGCTAGACACACGACGGTGAAGGTTACAGTGGAGAGTGAGGGTGCTGAGGAAGGCCCCGCCCACTGTACCGCCGCTGAGGGTGAGCTATCGCTTAACTCTGAGGATAATTTGGATTTATATGCGGATATGCCTTGTCTTCTCCCGCCATCATCTTCTGTCTGTCCCGTCACAACCATGGAGGTTGTGTTTGAACTGTCTGGACCTGTCTGCCTGCCTGGAAATATTTGTCTACCCTGAACGATCTGCCTGTACTATAACCACTACGGTGGTCGTTCTCCGGTCGCTGGCGCTCACGGGGCTGGAAGTGACCTTATGGTGTGTGTGGGCTGTGCACACCGTGTTTAATCCTCCTGAGCATTCTGAACTCCCGCCCATCCTCCCTCTCCCACCACCTCTGCATCAGTCCTCATCATTGCCACTGCTGTCTCCTGGCAGCCCCTCTGCTCACCCTCAGCCCACCATCTGTGCGTGGGTCTGCCAGTCTCCATCGGCGTTGTGGCTGGAGGATCCCTTGTCTCCGCCTCCAGCCTCTGAGTCCTGACTCTGCCTCGGCCCTTCGACCCAGCGGCTCCACCATGGCTCCTAGCTCCCTCCTCTCCGCCGTGACCCATCAGTCCACCAGCTCCGCCAGGCTCCCTCGTCCCTCCAGCTCCGCCTTGGTCTGTCATCGACCATCCGCTGCCTCGGGACTCCACTCCTCCGGCTGCACCTCATCCCTCCGTCCCTCCGGCTCTGTCAGGCTCCTCTTTCCCTCCGGCTCCACCTCAGTCCTCTGTCGCTCCGTCTCCACCGTGGCCTTCTGGATCCCCGTCTCCGCATTGGTCGCCAGCGCCATCTGCTCTGCCTTGGCCCTCCGGATCTTTGGTGTCGCTCTGGCTTATCGGCTCTCCATCTCCGCCTCGGGCTCCACCACCTGCTCCGCCGCCGTTGGTCGGCCCCCTGAAGTCATCAGCCTTTCCTCCACCATGGCTCCTCCCTCCGTCGGCTCCACCGTGGGTCGCCATCATGGCTGTGGCCTGGGTTCCGCCTGGTTCCTCCTGTTCCAAGTCCCTCCTGTCTCCGTCCTGGCTCCTCCCTCCATCGTCTCCACCCTGGACTCTGTTAGTCGTCCTCCTCCCGGGTGTCCATCCTCTGCCAGAGTCTCCACCTGTACTGCCTTCCTGCCAGCCCTTTGCCATCCCTCGTCTCCTTCTTTTTCTATGGCGTGGGGTTGCGCCTTCCAGGAGGGGGGCGAACTGTAACAATTATGGACCTTTGTCTGTGTTTTCATTCCTCATGTGCTCTGTGTGACCTAGTTTTCCCTCATGTTTGATTGTGTCATTATGTTCAGGTGTTTCTCATCAATTATCCTCATTTTCGTTCCCCTTATAAGTTACATTCAGTTCAGTGTTTCTTTGTCCGGTCTCATCAATGTGTACGTCTGTATTTCCCTGGTGTGTATGTGTATGCTACCTCTCCGTTATGGATTACCCATATATGCATTATTAAGGACTGTTATTCATTATCGTCTTCATCTTCGTGCGTTCTTTCCACACAGCACCGTGACAAATTGTCTGTGTAAACAATAACAATAGCTTTTTTTTTTTTTTTTTGCTAAAACGGTTCATTAAATGATAATTTAAGACATTCACCGCACATATAACTGCTTTTATCTGTGAACCCGATTTTAGTTTGATTTGTTTTAGTGCTGTCAGTCGAATAAAAAATTAACTAATTAGTCACTTTTTTGCTGTAATTAATCGTGATTAACCACATATTAATACAATATATTTATATTGTCATAATTCCACACAGAATCTCTAAATTAATTTAGAAACAACATAAAGATGATTTTTAAATATAAATATTTAAAAAATTTGTATGATGGCATCTTTTTACTAAGTAGCCTATTATTAATGTAGACCAGTATCATTGATACCAATACTGCTACTGATGTCTCTATTTAGTAAGTGATTTCTCTTTTCATTTGTTCTTTGATTTCCATCAATGACAGACTGGAGCAGGTTTCACTTTAAAAGAAGCGTTGACTCTTTAAAGACCTGACACTCGTGATGTGGATCTGATACACATCCAATTTTCTCCAAACTCTACGTCATTTAGGACTTTTTAATTAATTAAAGACTGTGTTTACAGGGTCACTCACCAAAAATGGGTATTTTGACATAATTTTGTGTTTTTGTTCAGTGAAGCGGTACTGGTATGCTGTCTGAAGCAGCATTCTGTGCGCACGAGTGTGTCAGATGCTCGTGTTCACAGAGAGCTGGTTCACGCACAGCGTGCCAGTACCGAATTTAGTTTTATTTTGTGTCTTATCGTGCTTGATAGCGTGTTCATATAGTCTGCTGTAGCAAGTATATAACCAATCAGCGTTATCTCTTTACCTTAGCCCGATTCACAACAGTAAGCTTGTAATAATGTTTTCTAATTTGAGTGAAAACAATCCTCATCTACACTGGCATTTTCACTGCATTTCAGAAACGATCTCCATCCACGCTACACAACCGCAAACGCATGTCACATAACCATTCATCCACACTGGGCATGTGTTAAGTGTAAACAGGAAGTTGGTTGCTAGTCACTCACAGGTACAACAATGAACATGATGTAATTGTTTACACGATCATTAATTATAAGTAGGTCGAATGTTGACAGCCACGCCATTGTTTTCAAAAGTCTCCATTTTGGTCTGTTTACACTGAAATGCAACCCCAGAGTTTTCAAACTAAAACGGGGTCTGCAGCGTTTTCGAAAGTCTTTGTTTTTGAGAGGGTCAAAAGCACCGGAGTAGTGTAAATGACGGGCATAACTGTAGCAAAAGTTATGCTTTTTTAAAAAGAAAATGCACTAGTGTAAACATAGCCTTATTCGGGTCATACATCCAAGATGTAATATCTGTAATTCCAAAGTACAGTGAATATCCACACTGGTGCGTTGACTGACAGCCCACACATGCACCTCAAATTCATCTGTGCTGAGAAGCCATGCCGATGCACAACCTACGCAAAGAAAATAATTCTGCAAATACCTGCAATTGCAGGTTTCAAACAGAGATGGTGAAAAAGAGGCAAAACTTATGGACTGCAGCTTTCATTTTGACAGCCCTAATTTGTTTGTTTGATGTGATGATTACTTCTGACACACCTCTGGAAATGTCACAATTCTAGCCCTTTTGTTAACTGTCCCTTTGAACCACCTGGTGGTAATTTTCGCAAAGACCGTCAAATATGGCTGGTTTGAATTTACCGCTGCTGCAATGCATTGCAATAGGCATTCTGGTTGACTTCCTACTGCATGTTGATGCTCACCGCTACTCAAATGACTTTGTCTTCATTGGTATATAACAGCGCATGACACACTTCATTTGGCATGTATAGCTTGGCAAGTGTCTCATATTCTATACCATTACTGCCATGCATGTGTTCATATTAACAAGCCCTTTGTGAATTCTTGGGAGCTCCTGAAGAACCATTAGTATAACTGAAATGCTAACATATCACCTACATTGCCTTAAGCAATAAGAGAACTCTAACATTAGAAGAACTGTTTTAAAAATTGATAAATGTGTTCCTTGCTGAAAAAAAAAAAACATTAATGAAGTAAACAATTACTTATATTAGTGAAAAGGGGAAGTGCAAATAGAAAGTCCCACTTGACTAACATTAAGAGTCGAACAAGACTTTCTGGTTTGAAGATTTTAATATGTCATACATGGTTAAACTCATGTTTGGGGCATAAGATCACAAAGTAATTGCTTTGTAAATTTAATTGCCATGTGATGGTTCATTAAGACAATCACTTAGCAATTCATAATGCAAACATTTTTAAAACCCCAAACCCCACTGATGAGAGTGTGAAAGAAAGCTGGTTTGGGGGAAGGGTTTATTTGGTTTTTAGATCGAGAGATTGGGTATTAAAATCAACACTTTCAGCTACAGTCCTTGTAGAATAACAGTTCTAAAAAAATATTTATTTTTGGTGAGCAGTCCCCTCAAAGTGAACTGCCATATTTCTAATGTTTTCATAGCTGCAGGATCACTTTGATGTTTAATATAAAGGTTTGGTTAAAGTACCAGTCACACTTGTCCTTGTTACAGTGTAATTATACATTTAAATACTGAGTAACATGAATTAACTACATGTACTTACTATATAGGTAGGGTTAGGATTAAGGTTTGGCTTAGGGTTACTTGCATGTAATTATGCATATTTCATTGTTATTATAATAGTAAGTACATGCAACGTGTAACAAGGACACCTTAAAATAAAGTGTTACCAAAGTACCTTAAGCAAAATAGAAAAAAATCATTAATAGTTTAAGTTCCTTTCCCTTCTTCTACACCATTTCTTGGTAAGTTTCTGAGTCTACATCAACACTAGTTTAGTAAACTGTTTACACATAAAATTTAGATTGCACTTATTTTTATTATATGCACTATTTTTTATTATAGTTTTAAGGCCCATTCACACCAAGAACAATAACTATAACAGAAAATATGTTCGTGTCCACACCGGATGATAATGTTCTGTTTCTAAATAATTGCGATGGCGCCGCACATGGCAGCCACTGTGCTTAGCTCTCCAGTTGTTTTAGTGTTTTTGTTAGTTTTTCCTGTTTTTTGTTTTGCAAACATGATCAGTTTTACCAGGGAAGAACTGCTGAACATTCAGCAGAACACACCACAAAATGTTCTACCGGTTTTCGAGTATTCGGACGTTTTGCTGAACGTTGTAGTTGGCAGAGCGGCGGCGCTGGTCAAACGATCCAGGATGCGCAGACAGGGGAAGCGAGCCGGCGAGCTCGTGAAGCTTGGTCAGCGTGGATTTAGAACGGTGTTGCCTAGCATCCATCTGGCGAATCTCCGCTCTCTACCCAACAAAACAGACGAACTCCTTCTGCTCTCCCAGACAAACAGGGACTTTTCAAACTCTGCTGCTCTGTGTTTCACGGAAACCTGGCTGAACGACGCCATACCGGACAGCGCGCTTCATCTTCCGAACTTCCAGCTGATCAGAGCAGATCGCGACACAGAATCAATGGGGAAATCGCGCGGCGGCGGGACGTGCTTTTACATCAGTGAGAAGTGGTGTACAGATGTAACTGTGTTAAAGAAGATGTGCTGTTCTGATCTGGAAACGCTTTTCATTAACTGTAAACCTTTCTACTTGCCGCGGGAGTTTCACTCCTTCATTCTCGTGAGTGTTTACATTCCACCGCAAGCGCACGTGAGCTCAACTTTACAGAAACTAGCTTATCAAATCACAGAGACAGAACAACAACACCCGGACTCTGTTTTAATCATTCTTGGGGACTTTAATAAAGCCAATCTGTCCAGTGAACTGCCAAAATACAGACAGCACATCACATGTCCCACCAGAGACAGTAATATACTGGATCACTGTTACACAGCGATAAAGGAGGCATATCACTCTGTTCCACGGGCAGCTTTAGGACTCTCTGATCACTGTTTAGTTCATCTCATACCGACCTACAAGCAGAAACTTAAATCTGTTAAACCTGTAGTAAAGACTGTAAAGAGATGGACCAAAGAATCAGAGCGGGTTTTACAAGCCTGTTTCTATTCGACTGATTGGAGTGTTTTTGAAGTTGCCGCCACCGATCTGGACGAGCTCACAGAGACTGTAACTTCATATATCAGTTACTGTGAGGATATATGCATTCCTACCAGGACTTATTTAACATTCAACAATGACAAGCCATGGTTTACAGCAAAACTCAGACATCTTCGTCAAGCCAAAGAGGATGCCTACAGAAATGGGGATAGAGCCTTGTACAATCAGGCCAGGAACACACTGAACAAGGAGATTAAATTGGCTAAAAGGACCTATGCAAAAAGGTTAGAAGATCAGTTCACTTCGGATAACCCAGCTTCAGTGTGGAAAGGTCTGAAAGCCATCACCAACTACAAAACACCATCCCCCAACACTGAGGCGAATCAACAACTTGCTGAAGACCTGAATGAGTTCTATTGTAGATTCGAAACCCCCCACACCCATTCTGACCATCTCTCTTCACAATCGTTAACACCTCCAGCAACCCCCCCCTCCCCCCTCCTCCACTGCAGATCAGTGAAGATGATGTGCGCCAGGTCTTCAGAAAGAACAAAAGAAGAAAAGCACCAGGCCCAGATGGTGTGACACCAGCCTGTCTGAAAACCTGTGCTGACGAGCTGGCCTCCATCTTTTCACAAATCTTCAATAGATCTCTGGAGTTGTGTGAAGTCCCTGTCTGCTTCAAATGCTCCACCATCATCCCCGTCCCAAAGAACCCCGAGATAACAGGACTTAACGACTACAGACCTGTGGCGCTAATGTCTGTCATCATGAAGTCGTTTGAAAAACTGGTTCTGGCTTATCTGAAGGACATCACAGGACCCCTACTGGACCCCCTGCAGTTTGCTTACCGAGCAAACAGGTCTGTGGATGATGCAGTCAACATGGGACTGCATTACCTCCTGCAACACCTGGACAAATCAGGGACTTATGTGAGGATCCTGTTTGTGGACTTCAGCTCGGCCTTCAACACCATCATTCCAACACTCCGCACTGGCGCCCCTCAGGGATGTGTTCTCTCCCCACTGCTCTTCTCCCTCTACACCAACGACTGCACCTCTAGAGACCCCTCTGTCAAGCTCCTGAAGTTTGCAGATGACACCACACTCTTCGGCCTCATCCAGGACGGTGATGAGTCTGCTTACAGACAGGAGGTTGAGCAGCTGGCTGTCTGGTGCAGTCTAAATAACCTGGAGCTCAACACGCTCAAAACTGTAGAGATGATAGTGGACTTCAGGAGGAACCCCCCTGCTCTCTCCCCACTCACCATCATGGACAGCACTGTGGCAGCAGTGGAGACATTCAAGTTCCTAGGGTCCATCATCTCCCAGGACCTGAAGTGGGACACTCACATTGACTCCATTGTAAAAAAGGCCCAACAAAGGTTGTACTTCCTTCGCCAGCTGAGGAAGTTTAACCTGCCACAGGAGCTGCTGAAACAGTTCTACTCAGCTGTCATCGAGTCTGTTCTGTGCACATCAATAACTGTGTGGTTTGGCTCAGCTACAAAATCAGACACCAGAAGATTACAGAGAACGATTCGGACTGCCGAGAGGATTATTGGTGCTCCCCTGCCCACCCTTCAAGAACTGTATACGTCCAGAGTGAGGAAAAGAGCTCAGAAAATCACTCTGGATCCCTCACATCCAAGTCATCCCCTCTTTGAACTCTTGCCATCTGGTCGGCGCTACAGAGCACCGAATACCAGGACAGCCAGGCACAAGAACAGTTTCTTCCCCCAGGCAATCTATTTAATGAACAGTTAAATTGTTCCCCCCATTATGCAATGACAATGTGCAATAACCTAATATTTGTTTGTTACAACCTCCATCTTACCACATCCCTGCTTCTCATTCTATTCTATTCCATTCTATCATCTATAGCACAACTGTGTACATACCACTTATTTATCTCTCAATTTATTTTTTCAAATTTTTGTCTATTTATATTTACATGTGCAATTTTTATTCTCATCATATTTTTATTGTCTGTGTGCTGTTGTTGTCTCTGTGTACTGGAAGTTTATGACACAAAAACAAATTCCTTGTATGCACAAGCATACTTGGCAATAAAGCTCTTTCTAATTCTGATTCTGATTCTAATTTACTTTATTTGTCGTAATGTTTGTGGTAATTTAATATGTAAAAATGCTCTCTGCACTGTTAATTGCCTGGCTACTTGTGCACCCCAGTTTCAAACATGGGATCAAAAAGTATATGTCTGTCAGCCAGTCAGTCAGGATCAGCTTTTTCTCATAGCTTTCAGTTCTTTACAACTTAAACCCATGTAGAAGAATGTTACTTTGTTGATGAGATCCTCTGCTGTGCTAGTAACATAATGGAGCACAATTATCAGAGGAAGAAAAGCACGGTGGCACTGACAAATGTAGCTTTTCCCATGCATGAAACATTATGCTCCTCCATCAGGGGCTAAATAACCCCTTGTTTATCTGCCTGAAAAGAAGAATAGATTTCCAGGAACCTTTCGTGGTATATGGCACATGGTATATGTTCCATGAAATCTTGGCTGAAGAGCTCCTGACATATTTTGTGAATTTCAATTAGTTGTGGTTGTTGTGAAGGCAGGCATTTGTACCTTGGTTGGCACTGCTCAAATAGATGCTAAAGATCTGTAAAGAGACCTCAAAGCATTTTAATCAAGTACAATCCACAATGAACAAAGGCTTTTTAGTTTTTAGATCATTAAATCTGAACTTGTCCACAATTTTTTTTTAAATCATCATAATTAATCATAAATGTAATCTTTGTAATGTACCTTTTATGCTTCACATTATTCAGCAGATGCATCAATTCAGCAATTCCTGTTAATCTTTTATCCCCATTTTATTGCATTCAGTCTTTTTTGACATTTGAGACTAACTATATAATGGATCTCCTACTGAAGTTGTCACTGAGGGTTGACACATCTACATAACAATAAGAGACATAATCGATTTTTTTTTAACTACAAACACCACTAAAATGGTTTCTGCTTAGCAGTGTTAGCAGTTAGCAGTGTTAAAGAGATCCTGGAAATCACTATTTATGTACCTTCCAATATTTAGAGACAGTGGTGTATGTAGCTGGAGGATTAGATATCAATACTGATGCAGAAATTACAATTTGTTTCCTCCTGTCAATCAAATGTCATCCTGTGGCACAGGAGAAATCATTTTTTAAGGACCATCTGAAAGTATATAATTCAAGCATACACAACCAGACTGAGCACTGGGTAGCAATTTATTTAGATATTTCCTTGTTTGAGTTTGCAGATTGACCTGTCAATTCTGATATACACCCATATGTGACCCTGGATGACAAAACCAGTCTTAAGTGTCAATTTTTCGAAATTGAGATTTATACATCACATGAAAGCTGAATAAATAAGCTTTCCATTGATGTATGGTTTGTTAGAATTGGACAATATTTGGCTGAGATACAACTATTTGAAAATCTGGAATCTGAGGGTGCAAAAAAAAATGACAATATTGAGAAAATCGCCTTTAAAGTTGTCCAAATGAAGTTCTTAGAAATGCATATTACTAATCAAAAATTAAGTTTTGATACATTTACGGTAAGAAATTTACAAAATATCTTCATGGAACATGATCTTTACTTAATATCCTAATGATTTTTGGCATAAAAGAAAAATGGATAATTTTGACCCATACAATCTATTTTTGGCTATTGCTACAAATATACCCCAGTGACTTAAGACTGGTTTTGTGGTCCAGGGTCACATATTGTGTTGACAGTTGTGTGTCAGTCGCAGGCCTTATACTCTAAAAAGGAACACTTCTAAAATATTCTAAACTATACTACAACACTCATGTTGCAGACCTCGTGCAGAAGTCTGGACTGACAGATTAGACTGTCCCTGTAAAAACAGGAGCAATTGAAAAGAAGGGAGCAAATGTGTCTGTCGCACATAATTCCCAGCAATTGTGAGGGCACTGGTGCAGTATGCTCCTCTACCTACGAGTCCACAGTCCATTTTCATAAGAGTCCTGTTCTCTCTCAACAACAGATGGTGGTATATATGCAAACTGTTTTTAGCATGAATTATATGAATTATTCATGAATTAGTCCCACATCAATTCCTCATTAAAGGTTATATGAGGAAAACAAACTCTTTCATAGTTTTAAGTGTCACATCGTCCCAGACAAAATTAAATAGGCCCCAGTTACTTGTCCTAAAAATGATGTCGCAAAAATCAGACAATTCTCCCACTCAACGATGGTCTACCGCATTCCATTTTTTGCAGTGCTCATAACGTAGGACAGGTGTAGGACAGGCCGAATTGAATTCTCACCTACTCATATACCCCCTACGGAGTGATGAAGGCAGTCATGTGCCTTGAACCCTTGGCTATAAAGCCCTGGTGGTATGCTTTTCCCTAGTCAAGTAGGGATTTCTATCATTCCTGAGCAGAGGTGGTTGTTTTATTTATCACTAAGATCATAGATGGCTCATCAAGTTTCAAGTAAGCTAACTCAAAACAATATGAGATATTGTTAATTTGTCTTAGATTTAAACAAACCCACATACCTTAGTTTTTTTACAAGGTAAGTGAAGGTACAGAACAGGTGAATAATGGAGATCCAGACCATAACCCCAGACTGGTTATCAGGATTCTTGTGTCATTTATGATCAGCTTGAATCTGCTCCTAACAGCATACTGCAGATGATCATGAGACTTGTTCTCAACAGTTTCATTGTGGTTTACCCAATCGTCTACTGCTGGAACTTCTGAGAGAAGTTCTGAGGGGGGAGGGGGTCTGAGCTTACAAAGTTGTTGTGAATTTCAAATTTACATTTACATTAAATCAATTAGCAGACACTTTTATGTGACTTACTGTTACGATCACCAGCTAGAGTGCCCATGAGCTCCTCCAGAGGGCACTCCACCTCACACTGTTGTCACTCCCTCAAAACTACGTTCCCCATAATCCTTTGCCTGGACTCTTTATCATTAAGAGCTTCCAAGATGGCGCCAGTGTTGGCTTGCCGTCTGCTGCGTTCTCTGCCTCAGGCATTTGTTGTTCTTTTATTTATTACGTTTTTAAAGGACGCCTAAGACACACAGTTTCACCCAATCTCATGTTAATCTTGAGTACCTATAGAGTAGTACTGCATCCTTCATATCTCAAAAAAGTCTTTAGTTTTATCATATTTATAAAAGAAAGAGCTTTACGATTACAACTCTGAATGCATGAAACAGCATTGTACCCCCCCTTTAAACAAACTGTAATTCTACCCTGGTTTTTGACTGCATAACACTGCTCAACATACGCAGTGTGGTTGCTGATTTTACCAAGAGTGATGTTAGTGGACTCAGCCTATTCCCTATTGCCATTCTTGATCCACCTCCCTGCGCACCTGTGTAGGCATCCTATGGATCTACCCAGAAGAAAGCGCCATATGAGGCGCGGCAAACAGGGAGGCCTCTCGGCTCGACAGAAATCTGGATTGGTATGTGAGAACGCTACACAGCATTCATCATTCTTGTGGGGAGATCAGCTCCATGGATGCGGCGTAGGAATGGGCTTTCCTGAGTCTCAGTTCCAGCATCCACGTGTTATTATCACCGCTTCCTCTTCTCTGCATCGTCGTGGGTTGTATCATCGTGACCACTGTGGCGGAGTGAAACACCGTAATCTCCGACTGCTGGGCCGTGCAACAAAGCTGGAAAGTGACTCATCCTTACTGAAGATGGCTCTCATCAATGCATGCTCCCTGGTAAATAAATCCTTCATCTTAAATTATTTTTTTTACTACTTTGTTTTTCCTTTGTGTTACAGAGACATGGATTAAGCCTGGCGAATTATGCTTGCTTGTTGAACTGTTACCGCAGGGCTGTAGTTCTTTTAAACACTCCGCGTTTGTCCGGTCGCAGTGGGGGCCTAGTGACTGTTTTTAAGAACACATTTCCCTGTCGATCTCTCTCTACTGCTCTATATAGCAGTTTTGAGGTGCAACTATTTCAAACCCTGTCACTGTTGCTTTGGTGTATCGTCCTCCTAAACAAAACATGGAATTTCTTAATGAATTTGCTGCATTTGTGGGGGATCTCGTTACTGTTCATGATACAGTATTGCTGTTGGGGAATTTTAATATTCTTGTATGTTGTGCTTCGAAGACCTTATCCATGGAGTTTTTATATCTTATTGAGTCATTTTACTTTGTTCAGTGGGTATCTGGCCCAACGCATTTACAGGGCCATACACTGGACTTGATTTTAACTCATGGACTTTCTGTAATGGACATTACAATTAGCAATGCAACCTTCTCTGATCACATGCCTGTATCTTTTTCTGTACCATACCTTGGTCAAACTCCTAGAAATCAGCCCATGGAGCGTATGTCTCGTATTTTCACCACACGCTCCAGTATAAAGTTCATTGCAGCATATCATGAGGTATGGGATTCCTCAGAAATGGAATCTATATTGCACAACTTGGATGCTGATGAACATCTCAGTTACTTCAACTCTACTTGTGCCTCCATCTTGAACAGTATTGCACCATTGAAGCTTAGAAGTCATTAGTCGGCACCAGTGTTCTGGCATAGTGAAACAACGCGTTCTCTCAGACAGGCTTGTAGACAAGCTGAGTGCAAATGGAAAAAGGATAAACTGCAGGTTTCATATGAGATCATGAGAAATTCTCTTACCATGTTCCAAAGGGTAGCTAAGGCTGCTAAGTGCAAATACTTCTCTGATCTGATCACTAAAATGCGGCATGGATTTTGTGTCCTTTTTTCCACTATTGATTCACAAACTTGTTTTTCACAAACAAGGTCATGGCTATTAGATTTCAGATGTTTCATACTGGTTATACTCTGTTTGATGCTCCTTTATACTCCTCCACAAGGTCTGTGTTTGAACCACTCAACTTGCACTCTTGTAGGGAAATTGTGGATCATCTCAAGCTTACATCATGTCCAGAAGAAGTTCCTCCGTTTTTCCTCAAACAAATTATGGATGCAGTTGGCCCAAGTCTGCTATCAGTAATTAATAAATGCTTACAAACTGGTAATGTTCCAGTCTGCCTTAAACAGGCTACTGTAGCACCGTATCTTAAAAAAATGAACCTCGGTCCTACATCTCTTTCCAATTTTCAGAGATTATGGAGAAAGTTGTACTGACTCAACTACAGTCTTTCTTGTCAGGTAACTCTATTAATAATATCTTTCAATCAGGTTTTAAAGCTCTACTTTGCACTGAATCGGCCCTGTTAAGAGTCTTAAATTACACATTTCTCACGACAGATTCAGGGAAACCCATAGCTCTTGTCCTCTTAGACTTAAGCGCTGCATTATACTTAGTCAACCACAACATTCTTCTGTCATGCCTGGAGTCTTGTGTAGGACTTTGTGGTATGGTTTTACAGTGGTTTCGCTCTTATTTATCAAATAGGTGTTTTACTGTTCAATTAGGGCATTGCATTTCTACTGACATTCCTCTTGGTTGTGGTGCACCACAAGGTTTGATCCTTGGGCCTGTGTTGTTTTCAATGTATTTGCTCCCCATGGCTTCTTTATTTTAAAAATATGGTGTCTCCTTTCATCTATATGCTGATGATACCCAGCTTTATCTTCCCCTACAGCGTAATAATAAGTATTCTCTTCAACCATTGTTAGATTGCCTAAATTAAACTTAAGCTATGGCTTTCAAGCAATTTCTTACACCTGAATGAAAACAAATCAGAAATTATTTTGTTTGGTCCTAGGGAAAATGTTGCTTTTAATTTTTATCTTGGCTACCTCACTCCATATAATACACAGTGTGCCAGGAACTTGGGCATTTTATTTGACTCCAGTTTAAAGTTTGATAAACAGATTTCAGCTGTAGTTAAGTCATGTTTTTACCAACTTCGTCCTCTCAGTAAAGTTAAGCCCTTCCTATCTAGAAAAAATCTTGAAACAGCTATCCATGCCTTTATAACATCTCAGCTTGATTATTGTAACTCTTTGTATTTTGGTATTTCTCAGTCTTCAATTTCTCATCTTCAGTTAGTTCAGAACGCAGCCGCTAGACTGCTTGAAGGAAAGCGAAAATATGACTATATTACTCCTATTTTAATGTCCCTACACTGGCTCCCTGTCAAGTATAGGATTGATTTTAAAGTCTTATTACTGGTTATTGAGGGCTTTGTTTACAAAGCCCTCAATAACCAGCTCCTCAATACTTAACCAATTTCCTGCTTCCGTATACCCCGTCTAGAACCTTGAGATCTTGTGACTTTGGCCTACTCATAGTCCCTAGAGGTAAACTTAAAAATTGTGGTGATCGCGCCTTCGCTACTGCTGGACCGAAGCTTTGGAATAGCTTTCCTCCCTTTATCAGACGTGCTCCATCTATTAGTATTTTTAAATCTTATTTAAAGACATATTTTTCACCCTGGCTTATAACACTCCTTAGTATGTTTAAGTTTTTTTTTTTTTTTTTTACTGTACTCTGCTGATCTTATTTGTCTGTTGATTTCCTTGTTACTCTTTTATTTTATTTGTGTTTTCTTTGTAAAGCACTTTGGTCAGCCTCGGTTATGTTTAAATGTGCTCATTAAATAAACATTGTAGTTGTTGTAATTGCATTCACCTGTGTCTTGTTTCCTCATCAGCCTCACCCTATTTAAAGCCTGGTGGGGGCAACACTAGCAAGCTCCAGTGGCCATGGAGCATGGCTTACCAAAGTCACCACCATATCCAGTCATTATGGTCGCCACTCCTGTGTTTTCCCAAGATGGCTGCTGTTCCAGAGTCCCGTCCCAAGATGGCCGCCAGTCCAGAGTCTCTTCCCAAGATGGCCTCCAGTCCAGAGTCCTGTCCCAAGATGGCTACCATTCCAGAGTATCTTCCCAAGATGGCCGCCAGTCCAGAGTCTCATCCCAAGATAGCCACCATTCCAGAGTCTCTTCCCAAGATGGCCGCTAGTCTAGAGTCTCTTCACAAGATGGCTGCCACACCACAGCCTCCAGCCATTATGGATATCAAGCCACAGTCTTCAGCCATCACGGATGCCACTCCAGTGTTCCCATGCCTTGCTCCCACTGTTGCATTTGAAGACACCAAGGCATTCCAAAGGTGTTTGAAGCTGGTTTCCAGTGTGGCAGACCTCCCTCTGATGTCGGTGCGAGCTGTCGACATCCCAAGAGCATCAGCACTTGTCATCACAGAGACTGTTCCCCTATCCTCAGTGCTCTCTGTAATTCTGTGTGTTTGGGCTACACATTGCTCTGTTCCTGCTTCAGTCCTTGAGTCTGCTCCAGAGCCCATTCCAGTCTATGAGTCTGATCCCGTGTCTGCTCCAATCTATGAGTCTGATTCTGAACCTGCTCTAGCTCAGGAATCCACTCCAGCTCCCCCCGAAGTGGCAGCTTCCGCTGCAGAACCTCTCGAGCCGGCAGCGTCTGCTTCTGCTCCTCTTTTGGCAGTGGTGCCAACTTCTGAACTCTCTTTCTTCCACATCACTGCCAAAGAGACTGTTTATGAACTCACTGCCGGTCCAGCCATGGCCTTGGAGGCCGCCTGTGAACTCTTTGATGGTCCTGTTACGCTCATGGAGGCCACCTGTGAACTCTCTGCTCACTCTGTTGAGGCCACAGAGTCCGTTGTTAACCTCTCTGTGCTCTCTGTTCCAGTTCTACCTGATCTGCCTTGGTCTCCTGTGACATCAGCTCCACCCTGGTGGTCATCTACTCCCTCGTGGGGATCTTCAGTCACGTCTGCTCCACTGTGGGGATCTTCGGAGCCATCTGCTCAGCTATGGTGGTCTTCTGCTCGACCCTGGTGGTCCTCAGCTTCGCTCTGGTGCTCTTCAGTTCTGCCTGGTCCACCCTGGCCTCCTGCTTTGCCGGCTCTGCCTCAGTCCCCTGTTCCTCCCCCCCCGGGTCTGCCTCCGCTCCATTGCCCTCCTTGACTTATTGTTGCGGATCATCTGGAAGCCGCTCCCTAGGAGGGGGTCTGTGTTACAATCACCAGCTGGCGTGCCCATGAGCTCTTCCAGAGGGTACTCCAGCTCACACTGTTGTCACTCCCTCAAAACTATGCTCCCCATAATCCTTTGCTTGGATTCTTGATCATTAATTGCATTCACCTGTGTTTGTTTCCTATTCAGCCTCACCCTGTTTAAAGCCTGGTGTTTCTCTCATTCATGGCTTAGTGGTTAATGTCACACTGTTGTTCTTAGCCCTCGTATTCTGGTTCCTTTGCCGTGGTTGTTGTTTTGCCCTGTTTGTATTTGTTTGCACTGACTGCCCTGTGCATGACCTTATGCCTGTTTATGGACTATGGATTATGGATTACCCTTCAATAAAGAGCTGCATTTGGATCCTCAGCGTTCGTGTCTTTGTGCAGATCGTGACACTTACAAATAAGGACAATAGATTCAGTTAAATCAACAAAAGGACAACAATAAGCAGTAAGTGTTGTGAGTCACATTTAGTCTAACATGATTATTTTTTAGTAAATAGAAAAAATAGAATAGAAATAGAATAGAAAGTGCTAGTATTAATAGTTCAAGTGTTGATGAAAAAGATGCATCTCTGCTGCTCTGGTTAAGTTAACCAGGTCATTCCACCAGAGAGAATAGTCAAGGTAAGGGTCTGTGAAAATGATTTAGTGACATTTTGGGATGGCATCATAATACACCGTTCAGTTGCAAGAGTTTGAATGTACATGCTGGAAGGCCTTCCAAAAGAGTATTGCAACAGTCTAGCGAAGGTGCTGATGTGCCTCAAGTTGTATAAGGCAAATCTGGGCAGTTTTAGCAATGTGGTCTGTGAAGTTTAACTGATCATCAGTCGCAGCTCCAAGGTTCCAGGCTGTCCTGCTTATGGTTATGGGTGATGCACCTAGCTGGATGGAGAAGTTGTGGTGAAGTGTTGGGTTGGCTGAAACCGCAAGAAGTTCAGTCTTGGTAAGGTTGAATTAAAGGTGATGATCTTTCATCCAGCAGAAAATGCGAGGTGCTACCATTGAATAATCCAGCTGGAATGAGAGTGATATATGGTGATATGCCATGTTTCTGGATTAAAGATCCTTGTGATGACATGTAGATGGAGAAGAGAAGTGGTCCAAGCACTGAGCCGTGAGGCATCCCAGTAGCTAGATGTTGCAGTTTAGACACATCACCCCTCCAAGACACCCTGAAGGAGTGTGGTTACAATGATACCCTTTGTCATGACGGTTGACAGGAGGATCTGGTGGCTGACTATATCTAAAGCAGCAGACAGATCCAGCAAGATGAGTACTGATGATTTGGAAGCTGCTCTTGCCAGTCTCAGAGCTTCAACAACTGATAGCAGGGTTTCTTAAGCAGTGGGGTTATCCCAGCCTGCTTAAATGCTGTAGAAAGGGTACTGGTTTGAAGAGATGTGTTGATGATATAAGTAAGTGTAGGTACAAGTGAAGGAGAAATAGCTTGAAGGGAAGATCAAGCGGACAGGCAGTAGGGTGACTGGAAAGAGAGATGGAGGGATGAGTGTATGTGTTTGCTGTTAAGTCATGTTTGGTGGTTTTTGGTGTGGAGAATTGTCCAGTGATGGTGGTAGTTTTATTTTAGAAGAATGTGGCAAAGTCATCAGCTGTTAGAGCTGATGAAGGACGGGGAAGAAAAGGACAAAGGAGAGAGGAAAATCTGTGCAAGAGTCAAAAGTATAGCTCATTTCAGAAGTGGATACATTAGCAGAGAAGGAAGAGAAGAGTGACTGATACTAACTAAGGTCAGCATGATCTTTCGATTTACGCCATTTCCTCTTGCGGACCTGAACATCGAGTGATGCTCTTAGCTAGCCAGGGGACGGAGAAGGTGGCGCGGCCTGGCCTGGATGAGAGGCGGCAAACAGTGTCCAAACAAGAAGTTAGAGTGGAGCAAAGAGTGTCAGTAGCACTGTTAGCATCAAGTGATGAGAAATGATTGGGGGAGAAAGTGAGGATGAAACCATAGAGGATAGGCTGTAGGGTGAGGTAACCTGCGGAGAAATGTTAGTTGTGTCAGGAGCCAGGCTGGACCTTCTAAACTAGGCATCTGCAATAAGTCATCATAAAATTAAAACTGAAGTGAGGATGAAGCCATAGAGGATAGGCAGCAGACTCCAAAATATCTGTTCTCATTTTACTTGACCTGCCTCCTGCCTTTGATACTGTTGATCATTACATCCTCCTGTCACTTTCTCTGGCTTCTCTTATCACTGCTATGAATATAATACACAGTTCTACCAGTCATTCCAACCTGACAACCTCACCATCTCAGTTTGTATCTGTAATGATTCTGTCTCACAAGGGCACCACAAATGTAAGGGTCTAAACTGGCACCACTCATTTAGCAGTTTTTCGCAACAGGCACCAAATTAATATTGTGAATTTGGTGAAAAGACACTTAAGGTGAGTGTGACTCCTTCCTTTATTATGGGGCATCAGCCAAGCAGTCCTTGGCAATAAACTATAATCATGGAAGACTGTTAAAGAAATAAGAATTGTATAAATTGGAGAGAATTTGTCATCTGACCAATCTTAAGGGATGGAAAGGTTCTGAAGTCTGTGCAGGAGATCCGGACAATTTGGAGCATGCAGATAGAGGATCCCAAAAGAGAAGGTTCTCAAGTTGGTGCAAAAGGTCCTGAAAAGGGCCACATTAAACTTGTCGTTGTTGCAGTTTCCAAACTCCCCAGATTCCTTCGTGTAGAACGAAGGAATCCTTCCTTGTTTTTTTTTTGTTTTTTTTTCAAAAACTTTCTTTCACAACAGCCAACAACCAACTTCTCTTGAGATCTCCTCTAAGGCTGACCACACACTAGATGATTTAAGGCCGATTTTAAGCCTGATTTGCACCCCCAAACGATCGGGGGAGTGTGGCCCAACTCGAGGCTTATCACAAACAATATTTGTCCAAAAAATCCTTTATTGTGTGGTGTCATTATGATTATTTAACTACTCCTGATCGAGACGGAGCATCCCCGAACTCAAATCATAAATATCAAACATGATAGGAGAGCCAGCTGACAATGTCAATTGTTCTCAATTTGTTTTTGTTTTTCTCGTCTCATTTGATCTCATGAGTCTCCGTGAGATCATGTGTCACTGTGAAATTGTTCCTACAATCAACAAGTGTGTGGTCTCATGGTCTGGTTGAATCGTCTAGTGTGTGCGTTTAACTGCTGGTTAAATGGATTTTATCCTTCACAGAAATAAACTATAAAGAGTCTAACGATCCTAGTAGGTTACTCACATCTGTTGTTGCAGCCTTTTCATTGATTGATTGATTGATTGATTGATTCATTCATTCATTCATGTATTTATTTATTTTAGAAAATTCATTTGTGTGCTGTAAATGGAAATAAGAGGTTAGAGTTGAATGGTTAAAAAGCTAGTGGATTGTCAACTGTTAGCATTAAATTAGATATATGCAATAAAATCATTGTTTACTCTTAGTTTATAATACCTAATGAATGTAATAATGTTAACAAACCTTATTTGTTTATTGATTGATTGATTGATTGATTGAATTTTCATTTGGGTATTTGGGGTAAGCCATCCACTACTATCTGATGCCATGCTGTATTTCTTACATATTCAGACATATTGTGTACATGCAGGGCTGTAGCTAGGGTATTCATTTTAAACGTAGCTTTTTAAACATCACTTCCCTCATGTTATACTTTACTATTTCAGTATCTCTATATCAGTATATTGCTTATTACCTGCAGTTTGAGGCATTAGCCTTTTACTGTAGGTGCCACCAATTATTGGGTCAAAGTCAAGGAGAACAAGCCCAGTAACAGAAACTGACTGAAAGGAAGTGAAATCTCCCACTGTAAAAGGCACTTAAGTGTCAATAGATTTTTTGGGCCCTTTGATTGTAGATAATTACCTCAGTGATTTAAGTGTGGGCAGCAGGGGCCGGCTGAAGGGCCAATACTGCCCACTGCCTTTCACTGTTTACTGGGAAAGAACAAAGAAACCATGACCAGAGACCATGGTCAACCCAACCTCAGTCTAAAGATGAATGATGTGAAATCATTTTCCCTCAACACCTGCCAGGAGGTGATGAGCAATGGCCCAGGGAGCCTGATTGGACCTTCAACAACAATATGCTGGTCAAAAAATCCTTTATTGTGTGGTGTCATTATGATTATTTAACTACTCCTGATCGAGACAGAGCATCCCCGAACTCAAATCATGAATATCAAACATGATAGGAGAGCCAGCTGACAATGTCAATTGTTCTCAATTTGTTTTTCTTCTCTAGTCACGTTTGATCTCATGAGTCTCCGTGAGATCATGTGTCACTGTGAAATTGTTCCTACAATCAAGTGTGTGGTCTCACGGTCTGGTTGAATCGTCTAGTGTGCGCATTCAGAGGATTATAAGGCTAAAATTCAGTTGAAACTGTCTTCATGTCTGTGGTCTCCCATCGTTTTAAAATCGGTTAAGATTTGAAAATCGTCTAGTACGATCGTCTAGCCAGACTAAGAGAGTTACGTTCTGAGGGAACTCAAACTGCATCCTCTAGCGGTCGGTATGGAGGAACGCCTTCAGCATGACCAGTGTCTGAAGCAAACATCTAAACATGACAATAACATTGGCTGGTGACAGCCTATAACATCACTACCGGTGTGACCCCAGTATAAAAGGCAGCTGAGAGAACACGTCATCTTCTTCTTCGTCTTCAATGCTGTTGGTTTATGTTAGCAGCTAGGTATGACTGGGAGTGCATGGTCTCTCGTCAGATGCTTGCTCTGATACCCACGTTGCTTACCTTATTACAGGGTCGCTTATGAGCATGCTGCTCCCCAGAGCTCCCATCATGTGACTGCCCTTATGGTTGAGCTGCCGGTGCTCACCTAAAGTTGAGGGTCTCCTATGTGTACACCATTCCCAGAGCCCCATCATGAGCCTCTCTGAGCATTTGAGTTCTCCTCTCACTCTGAGAGTTGAGTACTCCACTCCCTTCAGCTTGTGAAGCAGTCATACCAGTTTGCTAGGCCTTTCATAGCTTTCAGAGACTTTGCTTGTTTGTTTGTTTTGGCCTAAATTAACCCATAAAATCATGATTACCGGGAAGTAAATACAACATTTCCCTGGAATGGTATATAGATTATGTTTTAATTCTGAGTTCTTCCTACACTGTGGGCTGTGACTTAGCACTTCCTAGCCTGGAGGTCCCAAGTCTGGTGGTCTCAGTGCTTCCTGGCCTGATGGTCCTAAGTCTGGTGGTCCTAGATGTCCTTCCACTATCAGCTGCACTTCATGTGATGGCAATTGCTATCTTGTGTCTTTGGGCTGTACAGATTCCCCCT